>JAAGKR010001143.1:0-27138 GCA_011419295.1 Clarias macrocephalus
GCATGGCTACAGTGGGCACAGGTTCACCCAAACTGTGCATCTGAATCTTTTAAAGTCCTCAAGAATTTGAAAGTTCCCACTTTGCCTGTTTTTTTTTTCTGTTATAACTTTTAATTTTGTTGAGTAGATAATAAGGAAATCTAGAATACACTCCAATTATAATAACATGCTACTGTACATTTTATGAGTTCATTTTTCATCTTTATTGAATTACCCCAGTACTGTTGCTCCTCAGTTATTAACTTTGTTTGGCAAAATTCCCTAAAAGGGCTAAAAAAAAATTAATAAAAAAAAAATCCTTCCTCTTGCTATTTGATGTTATGCCAGTTTTGGGGGGGATGGGGTTAATTTAAAAAAATGTACAACATTTTTAACAACAACAAGTCAATGAAAGGATTAAATCATCTGGAGCCTCCTACTGTCTTACATTTGGGTGTTTACCACACTGCTTTAAAACAGTCACTGGTGTCACTGCTGCATTTTAACCGAGAGCTTTCGTAAGTGAGTATAATGAAATCTAGATTTCTTGAGATTTGTAGGTGACATTAATTTAGTGAATGAAAGCATTGCAGTGTGATAGCTGGATTGACATCAGTTTTTTTTTTCTGAACATCTTTTCTTAAATATATATATATATTTTTTTTATCACAATACACAAGGATTTCTGTATTCTGTGCCACACATTTCACAATTCAAATTTCTGTATGTGTTATGAATTAGACTAATCAAAGATGGAGAGTTTGAGTCGTGCTAATAGCGCCTTCGCCCTGGACCTGTACCGGGCCATAAGTGCTGAGAACCCGAATAGAAACCTGTTCATTTCCCCACTGAGCATCAGTGCCGCACTCAGTATGGTCTACTTAGGAGCCAGAGGAGCGACTGCTGAGGAAATGGCTAAGGTATGAAAGTTTAACCTAAATATATAAAACCAGAACTTAATGTCTGGATATGTTAAATGTTAAAATTGTGAGTACAGACATGCAAGAAATAACCTAGCAGTCATAATTTTATGAAAAAAATGTTTGCACCAGAATTTGTTTAATGTTTTAAGCAAGGTAAGGTACAGTATAGCGATTAATACATTATTAATATTATAAAGGACCAGTGAAGGGACTCACTAGTACAGTAGGTTCCAATCAGAAAAAAGGAAACAAACAATACACATAATAATGTCAAAACATTTTGGTACATACATTTTATTATAAAACTTTGAGCGTTTTACTTATTGCATGTCTACATATATTGTTACATAATGCTAAATCTAATGCTTTGTAATAAGTCATAATCCTGAACCTTTCATGGAACAATGGAAGACTTTTACTTGTTAAATATTCAATATGTTCATTATTGTGATAATGACTGTTGAATTTAATAGACAGTCACAGATAAAACTGTGCAAACGCACATATTGCTTTAGATTTTGGCACTGTTTGCATTGTCAGATCTAGGACTTTTCACCAGTAGAATGATGAGACCAGACATGTTCAGACGTTCAGTGAACCACGACATGCTTCTCAGTCTGTGTTTTTCATTTAGTATTAAATTTTCGTCAGGGATGTCAAACATTTCAGTCTTCGAGCCTGTTTCATTATCATTGCATTGTAATTTCTGACCTTTTTATTGATGCCTGATGTATATTTAGGAGCAATGAAAAAATGGTAAGAACTGCATATAATTAAAATATTTCTTTATGATTTTGTTGCTTATTGCAGGTTCTATCCTTCAGTTCAGTCCCTGATGTTCACACCAATTTCAAGAACCTTAACTCTGCCATTAACAGCTCCAAAGACTCCTACATCCTCCGACTGGCCAACAGGCTTTATGGAGAGAAGACTTTCAATTTCTTATCTGTAAGCCTTCCACAAATGTCCATTTACTTTGGTTTTGTTTTGTTACAAGAATATGATTTGATCAGGCAATAAAGGACATTGTTAACAAAAAGTGTAGGTGTAGTAAAAGTGTAAATAAAGCAAAATGTTTTATATTTTAGCTTCTACAACATAACCTTCTTTTGCTTGGATGACAGTGTGCTAAGTGTGTTGTGCCTTTTGTTTCAGGAATATATTGACTCCACTCAGAAGTTGTACCAAGCTGACATGCAGGCAGTCGACTTTATTAAATCATCAGAAGAGTCACGGAAGCTCATCAACCAGTGGGTAGAAGAGAAGACTGAGGGTAAGAACAAGATGTTTTTAGACATGTAAATATTGTCTCAAAAGCTGCAACATACAGCACGCAATTGAAGAGGTGTTTTACAAGACAATGGTCAGGTCTTACATGTTATCTTGCTTCTGGTTTCAGGTAAAATCAAAGATATTTTACAGCCAGGGACGATCACGGAAATGACTCGACTTGCCCTGGTGAACGCGATTTATTTCATGGGGAAATGGATGCATGTGTTTCTTAATTGTGACACTAAAGAGATGCCCTTCAAGATAAACCAGGTTAAAGTCACACAATACACATTCACATTATAATACTTCTGTCAAACACCTGGTCTGATCTCTATGATTTTCATTTTCTCCCCTTGTATCCCGTGTTTACATGTCTATTCAAGCACATGGTGTTTATTTTGATCCTTCGCCATTTGCCCAGGTCTCTGTGACATCACTACTACCCCTCCCACTTCCTCTTTACTATTCTGAAGATTAAATCAAGATTGTTGTTCCATGTCGCCAGCCTTATGCCTGTTTTTGTGTCCTGCCTAGTCCGGTAGATGAAGTTTCTTATTTTGGCTCCAAGCCAGTATCCTTTGGTTTGTTAGTTTTTTTCACCTTCCCCCCCCCCCCCCCCCCCCTCTCAGTGTTTTTGTCCTTTGTCATCCAGGCCGGGTCCTGTCCTTAGTTTGCTCTCCTTTGCAGTTTCCCGTCCCGTTGCCGGCTTGGTCCCACTCTTCTTCGCGGCGTGCAGTTCAGCGGATTTCGGCCCTATCGCCCTACAGCCATGTCTCCTAGTTAAGGCCTTTTTTTCTTTCAGGAGTGGTTTGTTTTTTGTTTTTTGGGGTTTTTTGTCAAGGCCTTTTTCCTTTTCAGAGTGGTTTTTGTTTTTTGGGACGTTGGCACCCCTGTGTTTTGCTTAGAGCGAACAGCTCAGTCTGTTTATTTTTGTTCTGCCTTTTGTCTTTTTGCCTGAATCAAATTTGAATAAATCAAGCCTGAAGGAGACCTGCAATTGTGTCCTTTCTGTACGCCTGACAACTTCAGTTTTCATAATAAGAGAAACCCCTCTTTTTAGGTCACAAACCGTCATATAAGCATTTGACTGCATATCATACTGTGTATAGCTGTGTGTGTGATAAATAAAATTTGAATACAGTTTAACTCTTTGTGTATGATTATTAGAATGAGTCAAAACCAGTGCAGATGATGTACCAGGAGACGAGGTTCCTCTACAACTACATTGATGAGAACAAGCTGCAGGTGCTGGATTTGCCGTATGTGGACAATGAACTCAGCATGCTGGTGCTTTTGCCTGAGGAGTGTGTGGATGGCTCAGACCCACTTCAGAAGGTCAGCAAACACCTTTTTTTAAATTTAGAATCTTTTTGAATTTTTATCCTGTGTCCTTCTAAATGATATAATCTGCACATGAAAAAAAATATATTGCAGGTTGTCCTGTTAAAGCTTTGGCTATTTTTAGATCAATTTGGAAAAACTGCCATCCTGAGCATAATTTTTGAAATACGCACATAAAATCTCTCTCTATCTCTCAAACAATTCAAGTAAAAAAGAACAAACCTTTCGCACATACAGGTCACAGAATATGAATGGACAAAGCACATTCCACTAACATGAAAGCTGGTTACAATTTCTGTGTCTGTGAGTTTGTTGTACAGGTAGGAGCGAGCGCACTAGACGCCCTAGTGCATACACACACAAACGCTTCCCTGAAATCACAGCTGGTATACAGAGTCATATATTTGTAACCATATTGCCTACAAATGAGCTGTTTTCACTGTCTTGTCCTGGAAAAGTGGTGTGCCATTGCACCTCTTCACAATTTCTCCATGAATTTTATTATACTAAAACTGTAGTCTCACTAGCAAATACCGGTGTCTGTGTGTTTGTTGTTTAACAGCTGGAGACTGAACTAACAGTGGACAAGCTGACAGAATGGACAAATCCAGAGAAGATGAAGAGATCATATAATATATTTGTCCATCTGCCAAAATTTAAGTTGGAAGAGCAGTACTCTTTAGAGGATATCCTGAGTAAGATGGGCATGAGCTCTTTGTTCCAGGCTGGTGCTGCAGATATGACAGGCATGAGCTGCCAAGAAGGCCTATTTGTGTCATCGGTGACCCATAAAGCTTTTGTCGACGTTAACGAGAAAGGCACAGAGGCAGCAGCAGCAACTACATGTGTAATGGTTGAACAGTGCTATAGACCAGAAAAGCTCTTCAGGGCAGACCACCCATTCCTATTCTTCATCAGACACAACCCCACTAAAAGTATTCTATTTTTGGGGAATTTCAGAGGCCCACAGTAGAGGACTATTGTACAAACCATGAAAAACAATGCTTGTTTGAAAGGGTATCAATAAAAATGAACAATATGCACAAACAAAATGTGCCACTTTTGGATAACGTGCATTACTTTTATATACCCAATAGTATTGCGTGTGTGTGTGTGTGTGTGTGTGTGTGTGTGTGTGTGTGTGTGTGTGTGTGTGTGTGTGTGTGTATATACTGACAAAGAAATAAACATAAAAATAAACATAAACTTGTTGAATTTACAACAGAAGGTATTATAGAAAAATGCAGGAGAATACAGTTTCTACAGTATGTTGTTCAATAAAATACCTGGAGAGCATCACCTGCTTATCAATATCTCACTGATTCTTTCGTATTACAATATTATAACCACATTTTTACAAACTATAAAAAATGGTTATCCGGGGCAGGACGGGGCTTGTAGGGCGACTTTCACACACACACACACACACACACACACACACGCACTAATGGAATCACTGCTGTCTGGCTGTCTCAGGCCCGGACTGGCCATCGGGAGCACCAGGAGGATTTCCAGTGGCCTGACGACTGATTTGGCCGAGGGCTGATTTGGCCTGCTGCCAGCCAAATCACACATTGTGTGTGTGTGTGTGTGTGTGTGTGTGTGTGTGTGTGTGTGTGTGTGTGTGTGTGTTTAATAATTAATATATATATTTTGTTATATTATTGCCCACCCTGTGTATTAAAATGATGATTGCCAAAATTAATAATAAATAACAATAACAATATTAATCTGTTCATTAATCTGATTCACAGCCTAGCACTAGATTTGGTGCAGTGAGAACACAACAGATTCAGGGACTGAGACAGGTAGAAAAGAAAAATAATTTTCAACCAGTTATAACATATTGGATAAAAATTTGTCATTTAGCTGATTTGGGTATCTAAGACATTCAGTATATATGCATATATACTGCTCTGGAAAAAAAAATGAGACCACTGCAATTTACTCCAGAAATCTTCTGGAATGTCATCAAGAGGAGGATAGATGGTCACAAACCATCAAGCAAAGCTGAGCTGTTTGCATGTTTGCAAAACGAGTGGTAAAAAGTTACCCAACAGCAATGTGAAAAACTGGTAGAGGGCATGCCAAAACACAAAAAAAGCTGTAATTGCAAATTGGGGTTATTCCACCAACTACTGATTTCTTAATGTTATTTAGCCAAAGCATTTTATTTACAAATACAAATTATTTGCATTTTGTTTCATTTGCGTTATTAAAGCTCTGTAAATACTGCATGATATTGGGTTATTTTGATGTGTTGTGATGTCATTTCCTTTAAATATACACTCTAAATACCAATAGTTATAATTTAGGAGAAATATGGTCAGCATTTGACAAAAAATGAAACAAAACTGTACTTCTCACCAGTACATGCACCTGTAAGAAACAAAAACACAATAAACTGATTAAGTGGTCTTCCAGAGCTATGCACATCACTGTGCAAAAGTCTTAGGCGCCATATTATCTGTAGTAAGGAAAGCGACATATTACATGACAGACCAGTTTTTCTGATGGGGAAAAAGGAATTAATAATGTAGACTCCTGGGTCTTGCATGAAAATAGAGCGAGTGTGACAAAGTTACCAAAAAATGTTTTTAAAAGCATCATTGCATATGGCTTTTGTTTGGATGTTCCCAAGACTTTTGCACAGTACTGTAAATAAAACAGTGGCAACCATGGTAACACACGGAGAAAGCGATGTCTGTGCTTCTGACTTCGCAAGGTGTTCTAAATGGTGGAATTGGTGGAGCAGGGAGCAGGGAGCACCCTGTGAAGTACACTTCGGAATGGAACGCAGCAAGGGTCTTGAGAAGCTGCAGAAGGCATGAATGTTAAAAATATTACATTGTTGCCAAAGCAATTATAAACCATAAAACATTAATTGCATTATAAATAACATCAATCTGTTATTTACATTATAACATAAAACATAAAACATATAAACATATAAACATTATAAACATATTTGACATGAAAGAATAGCAATTATTCTAATTTTTTCACTTCTGTTAATTTGGGTGAAAAATTGGGAATTTGTGAGTGATGATCTCAGTGAAGGTGTTCCTCAGGGGCGCAACTGCACATTTGCTGAGGGGTATGCAAGATCATGGGATCATCCCCCCCCCCCCCCAATTTAATGTCATTAACATATAAAATAGCATCAGTCAATGTCCAAATCCTTAGAATGGCAAGCTGCAAAAATAACTTAGATTTTCAAATAACCTGCAGTACTCTGACAAGGAAAAGTGTGTACAGTACGTATGCTTAGACCCTATGCAAAGCACTTTTCACATCAAAGGCCATTTTTAAAAATGTGACCGTTGCCATGGATTTTGGCGTATCTTCATCTTCACTGAGTAAACAAAATAGATGCTTCACAAACTTTGTTTCTTAAGGCTACAATAACTTATTCTGCATGTTTCTTAATACTTAAGAAAGTTAAGTTACATTTTCTTAATGTGTAAGTCATAAAATGCTGCATGGCCTTTACCTACCTGTTTTCTTCACCTGCTCTGAACTCATTTTCTATCATTGCTTCATTGTCCTCCTTATCTTCATGGCTAAGTAAATGAACCAGATATTTCACAAAATATATACCTTAAATCATCAATCACAATTTTTCTGAATGTTTTCTGATATTGTTTAAAGTGGTCATGACAAGATGAATTAAATTTTACTTGATTTTTGGACAAATAAGAGGTTGCTGCACTATAAAATAACATTTTTTAATTCTGGTGCACAAAAACTGTAACTTACTTTATAAGTGTACATCAGAAAACACATTAAAATGGTAAATGTATTTCATGACCCCTTTACGTCATAGTATCCTGTGTAGTACCTGCTCTTGACATATTTGCTTTCTCTCTGTACTCGTCATCTTCATGACTGAGTAAATTGACCAGATATTTCACACTATTTATACTTTAATTCTGCAGTACTCCAATCTGCTATATTTGGCCCATTCCTACCTGTTCTCTTCATCTGCTTTGTCATTCTCTTAAACCAGCTCTTCGTTGTCCTCTTCATCTTCATGGCTGAGTAAATGTACCATTATGTTATTATTATACCTATACTACAGCAGACAACTTTCAGTATGAAACTACTTGCATTTTTCTACACACTAAGAAAGAGTGCTTAAAAACTACCAGAAATGCAAAAATGTAAGTGATTAAAATATTAATATAAAGAGTGTGTGTGTGTGTGTGTGTGTGTGTGTGTGTGTGTGTGTGTGTGTGTGTGTGTGTGTGTTAGATCAGGACTTTAAGACGTCTTTTTTTATGAACACTCATTGTATTTGCTGATTGTAACAGTGATGTAATTGAACAGATTGGACTGATTGGAACAGAAAAAAAGCTCATGCGTTAATAAATTTAACCTGCCTCATTTTTAGAAACTTTGTGGTTTTTCAAGCTGTTTTGAGAATTCTGTTTACAAAAAGCTTACAATAGGGTCTGGAATACTGTATGAAGACTGTATGAACGTGTAGAGGGATCCATACGCTAGTCTCGTTCTGTTTACACAGCAGGGCTTTCCGGGAAAAAAAAAAAATTGTGCATTTATTGCGCCCCTGGACTGAACATAACGAACTGAGAGGATAAGGCAAGAGCCCAATAACATGGTTGTGCTTGGTTGTGAGAACCTCAGTTAACATTTTTAACAATAAGTTACGATTTTTAAAACCAAACGCCTATTTTTTGAGGAGTAATGATTTGATATTAGCGGACGGTGACTATGCCCAGCCTCGCTGGCAGTGGCAATAACGTTAGATGTTGATGAACTTAAAGACCTACAGTAATACAAAATGTTAGGTCAAGCTTACCAATCTCTTTTTGTCCACTTTGACATTGCTGTACTCATTTTAAGAAACTGTTTTTCTATTTATGTTCTGCGCGCCAGAAAATTTCACTTTTCTGTCCATTTTGCATACGTGACTGTCTGGCAACTATAGAGGGGGTGGAGCTCAATTGAGATATATTTTTATTATTAATTTTTTTTACTCATTTAAAATGCTAAACAAAAATAGTCTCTTAACAAATATCATTTTTCAAATATTTTAAAAGCATTATTAAAGACAATTTTCAAAGATTTTTTTTCACAATGACGCCCGCTCCGTGTGGCCCCCCCATGCACTGCATATACTGCATACCCCATTTTTGCGCCACTGGTGTTCCTTATATATTTATAAAAGCATTGTAATAAACTATTGTTTAAGTAATACGAAGAAAAAAACACAGAATACACTTTCCTATGACTATAACATGCTACTGTACGTTTCATTTTTCTTCTAGATTGAATTACCTCACAGCAGTTGCTCCTTCCTTATTAACCCCTTTTGGCAAAAACTGGAAGTGTTTTAAAAAATTCTTCCTCTTTCTATTTGATATAATGCAATATGGGAAACACACATATGACTTAATTTTTTGGGAATGGGCCAAATGTTTAAGAAAAGTATATAACAGCAACACATCAATGAAAGGGTTAAATCATCTGGGTCCTCCTCCTGTCTCACTTCCTGAAACACTAGTATTGGGGCGTGTAGCACACTGCTTTGAAACAGTCTGTGGTGTCACTTTGTATTTTCAGCTTTTTTACAGAGAGCTTCCCTGTATATGTGTGAGTATAACGAAATCCAGATCTCTTGAGATTTGTAGGTGCAGTGTTTCCTACACATGTACTTAGCTGGGCCACCAAAGTATATTTGCCCACCCGTCATCTATTATTAACTAGTTGTGGACATTTACGTAGTTCCCACTCGCGCAGCCGCTACCGGACTGTGAGTGATGTCACAAAAATGTAGAACTCACTAAATGCGCATGTTGTTTTTGTTGTATTATTATTACATATAAACACTTGATCTTATGTCTGTGCTACAGTATGTCTTTGCCAGTATGACGGTTTTTTTTTTTTTTTACTTTTTGCTGTTTGTACAGTAAAATTCAGTTCATCATATTTTTAGGTTGTGCTGAAATAAAGTATGTCATTCTATACTGCGCAATCCTGACACCTTTATATTTATTAAAACATCGTAATGCAAAATAATGTCTAAAATCCTGTTTTTAAGGGCTAGGTAGTACGTGCCCCGACAAACAGTGCCATCTTTTTACACCAAGGAGAAGTTACAATAGTTCTTATTTTTTTTACTTCGTCCTTTTCTTCACATATGGGTAGATGGAGTCAGTAGGTTGGATCTCAGAACTGTCAGGTTAATAGAAATATTACATAAATCAAAATATGGTGTTAGAAATCATTTGTATTTGTTGTTTGTGCTATGTTGGAGATGGCTTTAGTGCTGGTAGGTAACGCCGGATGTTGTGTCATCAAGATGCGTTTTTCTGAGCCCCGCCCCCGTGAAAACAGCGCAGGGAGCGCGTTCAGAGAACTCATTATAACATGCTTTTTTTTATCACTTTATACACAACTCATGATTTATTTATGCTATTTTACAAATGGAATCATTTTCTTTGGTACATTTTGGATAGGATATTTTAATTTTATTTATTCTAAAAAAGGAACCAGTGCTGATTCCTTTAATACGCAGTTCACGTTTATTCAGATAAATGTAGTTTATTATTATTATTATTATATTATTATTATTGAGATTGTATCTGGTGGGTCTCTATTATGGCACACACGGTTTTACTCTACTTTTGTTTGCGAAGAAATAGCAGACAAAAATCTCGCCAGTGCTACTGCAGACTTGTTTTCTGACCACAGGGAAAATCTGTGCATTGTCACTATCACATACTGTTTTCCAAATAAAGAGGTCCTCCAACATCTGACTGTTGCTAGTGATTTATTTCTACGCCACAGGTAGTTTTATTCTTTCAAGTACCTTCATTATAACAAGGGAACCACATCCTGATGTACTGTATAGAGTCGTCACTGTCAGATACTGTTTCCACTCTGCTTTCTCAGTGAATAAATTCTCTCGTGTGTCAGACTGTTACTGTGGCTCTCTGAGGTTCATCGTTCTAACACTAAGTATGTTTTATATGTTCATTTTCTAAGTAAGGGTGTTCCCACATCTGTCCCACTGTTACTGCTCACATGTTTACACAACAAAAGTGAATTATCTATGTTTCATCATTCCAAATATGTTCATTATAGCAGAAAAAACACACCCTGATGGCTAAAATTCATGCTATTAGATAATGTTTCCCCTCTGCTTTCCATGTACAGATGTGCCCACAGATTTCAAAATGGTACTACTGACGTGTTTAGAGCCCACAAGTGATTTTCATGATTCTCACACAAAACATGTTCATTATGGCAGCAGAAACACGTCCCGATGGCTAGAATCATCGTTGCCACATGCTGTTGTCTTTGTGCAGTCACGTTATCTCAGTCTCTCTCTCTGTCTTTCTCTCTCTCTCTCATCTTTGCAACACAGAATTAGTTTGCAATTACCTGAAAAGATGGACAGTGAGGCAGCCTTAATTCATGGAAGAACTTTGACAAGTTTTCCAGCATGGTTGGAGCTGTCTGCTAAGTACCTCGACTGACTGTGCAAAAGTGTACCTATTTCGTTCTTGTAAATAAATACATAAATAAATCTACAGTTATTGCATCTTTCAGGACAATCTTCAATTTACCTTGAGTACCTAAGGTTTTGTCCCAATTATATGTCCACAAATACCTTGACACCATTCACTTATCCACCACAACATTAACACCACAAAACAATAACACATTTCCACTGATTATCAATTATACCCCAGTAAACTACTGACAGGATCATTGGTACCTAAGGGTCACCCGTCCCCATGGGGACGAAAGGCCTGCCTGTCTGATCTGGTCCCGTAGAAAAGCCAATGCAGCAATTATCGCCAGAAAAGTTGATGCTGATCTTCTGTGTTGAGGAAAGAGGCCTTGGCCTCTGTTTCTACTGTTATAATGAACATGTTTAGAGTGATGAAACTTGGCTAACTCGATTTTATTGTGTAAACAAGTGAGCAGTATTTGAGTTTTTGTTCTGATTTTCCGAAATGAGCATTATTCACTATCAGGACAGCCTTACAAGACAGCCATTTTGAATCATTGTGCTTCCAGACTGATTCATTGAAACCTGTGAGGCCGACTAATTTCTCCTGCTCCCCCACACAGATACAAATACAATTTACTGGACTTTGGACATTTTTTGCATTCACTTACACACTGAAAATACAGTATATAATTGTAAATATTGGTATCAGGTGCACTGCAGTGTCTTTGTTTTTATTTGTTTGCATCCACGAAAGCAAAGGCTGAATGTTTGCTTTCTATGAATTTCAATTAATACAGAAACTGTTTGAGGCATGCCGTATGTGAGCATTACGAACTGAAATTCTGGTGACCTGTTTTGATTTTTTTTTTTTTCTGTTCTTAAAATGTTTCTTGATTTTAAACCACAATGCATAAGGGTTTTTGGTATTCTGTGCCAAAGTTCATAGTTCATATATCTATATGTGTTATGAATTAGACTAATCAAAGATGGAAAGTTTGAGCCGCGCTAATAGCGCCTTCGCCTTGGACCTGTACCGGGCCATAAGCGCCGAGAACCCAAATGGAAACCTGTTCATTTCCCCGCTGAGCATCAGCGCCGCACTCAGTATGGTCTACTTAGGAGCCAGAGGAGCGACTGCTGAGGAAATGGCTAAGGTAGGAGAGTTTAACCTAAATGCATAAAACAAGAGCTAGTGCTTTTCTTAAAGAATGAAGAGGTCCTAACAATACAATGTCTGTCTCTGGCTCCTGTTACTGTACCGTAGTGCCTTTGCTGACAATAGAGCAACGTGTCACCTGGAGAGAGAGTATGTGGCACAGCATGACATCGAGAGTTTGCATGAGATTTCATCAGGGCTTTAGCTTTGTGATCTTGTGTTCAGTCAGAAAACATCTGATTTACATAACAATCAAAACTACTTTTTGCAGTGTGTCTCAGAAAAGCTTATGTACACAAAACGTTGCAAATTGTAAGGCTATTTCTACGCTTGCATTCTATGGTGTAGACCTAAAAAGACTTTAGATGTTGCTTTCATGGAATTCCTTGTACTCCTGGCACATGAATAGCTTTGCCTAAGGTGCGAATAAATCTTTCAGCTGGGGCATTGGCTTGAGAGGTGCGATCAAAAATGTGATGAAATCCTAAACTGACTACTCTTAAATGGATGACCGTTGTAAGTCTTCATAATCCTAGGCATACCAAGACTTTGTCCTTGGCTGAAGTGGACTTTGTATTTTCTGTAACTGGGTATCGTGTGTATTCATCTACGATGACTAACAAATACTCTTCAGTGAGAAGAGGTGCATAAAAGTTTGCCAGGGAATTTCTGGCAAATCTGGCTTATAAATAAAAGGCTTATTTAGAAACCACACCTTTGTTCTTAACTTTGCGTTGGTTTTAGCAGTGCCCTAGTGTCCTTCATGGGCCATAAACTCTTGATATTACTCTTGATATTACTAGGAGTTTGTGGTTCTGCAGCAAAACTTTGGACAGGCTAAACTCATATTTTTTGCAATTGAGCTTGAGACTGTTGTCTTTAAGCCTCTTGAACAGTGCTCAGAGATTATGTGCTCAGAGATTGCAGTCTGGGAGGTATCACTGACTCTTATGTCATCCCTGAGATTTTTTTATGCCAGAGAGGACTTGGAGTGTTTGGCATATTACATTTTAAAACATTTCTGCGGCTGAAGACATGCCAAAACGTAGTCCTTTATAGCTCCTTAATCCAAGGTGAGTGGTGATGTAGCTCAGTTGTCTGGGTGAAGTTCTAAATTCAGCCATAAGATTTAGTTTGACACTGTGGCGCCCTTTAGATCACGAACAACATCTTCTATAGTGGGAATGACGGGAGTGACGTTCTCCCTCCATGGTTGTGTTGGCTTGACACATGTCAACACAAAATCTTACTTGACAAATGGTGAAACCCATGGTGTGGTGACCTCCTCAATTAGCTTCTAGTTTCTTCTTTAACCTTTTTGCAAATGTGGAAAACATTAAATCCATCATCTCTGATAACAAAGAATAAACATGGTGTCCTTTCCTTTCTCTTTTCCACATGACCCATGTCCGGTAATGGTATACTGACTGGATCTTGGTGTTGGGAATCTTGGGAATATTTTTCTTGGGAGAAAAATTTTCAGACAGGCTAGCATTACCAGTAATACTCATTGCAACGGTATAGATTTCAAACCTTTGCACCCACTTATTCAATCGTGGTCCTACAGAGCAAGGGTCTTTTTCTGTGTGTTTCTGCGGTTCCCTATCTCTTCAAGCATCAACTCAGGCTGATTGTTGTCATTAGCCCACCAAGCATGCAAACTCCGTGAACAAAGTGGCGGGAATCGAACCTGGACCCTGGAGGTGCAAGGCGACAGTGCTAACCACTAAGCCACATACTGTACATAAAGTTTATTGTTTGTTTATTGTATTTACAAGAAATAGTGACACATACACCTAGCGGAACTCTTTCCTTTATGATTCTGTTGCTCATTGCAGGTTCTATCCTTCAGTTCAGTCCCTGATGTTCACACCAACTTCAAAACCCTCAACTCTGCTATTAACAGCACCAAAGCCTCCTACATCCTCCGACTGGCCAACAGGCTTTATGGAGAGAAGACGTTCAATTTCCTATCTGTAAGCCTTCCACAACTGTCGCTTTCCTTGAGTTTTTTTTGTTACAAACATATGATTAGGATCTTTGATCTGGCAGTAAAGCACAAATCAGGTCCTAGATGTTCTTGACTGTAACCCCAATACCTAAGTATTTCTATTTAAGTCGTCTTCTAAGTCAGAATTCTTGTCTGGAATATACAAGCATGCAAAGGGCCAGTCAAAAGTTTGGACACACTCAAGGGTTACAATACTGAAGGGATCAGGACTATAAAATAACACATGGAATTATAGCAAAAATGCAAACAACCAAAATGTTCTATATACTGTATTAGATTCTTCAACATAGCCTCCTTTTGCTTGGATGACAGTGTCCTGAGTGTGTTGTGCCTTTTGTTTCAGGAATATATTGACTCCACTCAGAAGTTGTACCAAGCTGACATGCAGGCAGTCGACTTTATTGAATCATCAGAAGTATCACGGAAGCTCATCAACCAGTGGGTAGAAGAGAAGACTGAGGGTAAGGATCAAATTAAACTACATTTGTATTACAATACTTGGTCTTAATTGTTGTCTTGCTTTTGGTTTCAGGTAAAATCAAAGATATTTTGCAGCCAGGGACGATTACAGCAAGGACTCGACTTGCCCTGGTGAACGCGATTTATTTCATGGGGAAATGGAAGCATGTGTTTAAAACTAGAGACACTAAAGAGATGCCCTTCAAGATCAACCAGGTGGAAGTCACGCAATGCACATTTACATAATACTACTTCAGTCTTCATCATATTCTTTAACTGTGTAGTATTTATATTGCTCAATAGAGTTTGTAAGTTAAATGTCAGTATAGTAATAGAACGGAATTTGTTTAGTAGCTCTGAAAGACCAGCAGCAATAAAAAAGGATGTAAGCATAAAACAAAAAAAGATAATTGCCCTAAACATATATACAATGGAATATACTGTATGTGAAGTGTGAATTGGATGTTACAAACAGGGCAGTGCAATCAGGTATTGTCGGAAGAAAAAAAGATTACACAAATTTGAATAATCATAATTTCTTTATTGCATATAATTATTAGAATGAAACAAAACCAGTGCAGATGATGTACCAGAAGAAGAAATTCCTCTACAACCACATTGTTGAGTACAAGCTGCAGGTACTGGATTTGCCATATTTGGATGAGGAGCTCAGCATGGTGGTGCTTTTACCTGAGGAATCTATGGATGGCTCAGACCCACTTCAGAAGGTCACCACACACCTCTTCAAAAATTTATCTTGTGTCCTTCTAAATCTATTGCAAGCTGTCCTGTTCAAGCTTTTCGCCATTCCAGTTCATGTTTTATCTTGTGTGTGATACTCCTCTCTCAGGGTGTCCCTAATATTACTGTTGTAGTTTTGGAATAGAAAACATTTGGCCATCAAACCTTAAAGCTTAGAGCATTTTATTTTATACGTGCATGCAAATATAATGGCAGTGACTTTTGTGAGGATTCTACAGTGGAAACACACTGATTCAGCTAAAACTACCTCAGTATCTCTCTCACCAACAGTGTTGGGGGGCGTTACTTTTTAAAGTAACTAATTACATTGCAAAGTTACTGTCTTCAAAAAGTAATCTGTTACATTACAGCGTTACTTTCTGATAAAAGTAACTAGTTAGACTACTTTTCCACTGCAGAAAATTAAAACTCCTTTGTGCTTCCTCATGCATGTTGTTTTAGTCAAGACCTTTATAATTATTCTACCATCATCACTCAGCGAAGTTTGGCCCATAATCTGTTAACTTCTAATACCCCTATTTCACCTACGCGGTTTCGCACGGTGGCCATAAGTACGGTTCATCATGATTTACCGCGAGTTTTGGCGCCTTGATTAGGTTTCCATCTTTCTGCTCGTCTGTCCTCGCATAGTCAAACCGCATAGGTGAGATAGGGGTATAACAGCAGGAATAACTGAGGGGGGCGGGTTATCGGGGGCAGGGCTTGTAGGACGACTTCCTCTCACATACACACACTAATGGATAGGGAATGACTGCTGTCTGGCTCTCGGATTACATAAATTGTCTGAATAACGGATTACATTTTTGAAAAAGTAACTAAGTAACGGACCTAACATGTCAGATTACTTGTTACATCAAAAAAGTAACCCGAGTACTCTAACGCGTTATGCAGTAACGTTACTGCGTAACACGTAACCCAACACTGCTCACCAATGCATACTTACTTTTGCACAGACTTATATGTTTATATTAACTACAGACATACAGTTGTGTTCAAAAAAATAGCAGTCCAACATCAGTAGCCAGATCAATAAATGTTTTTGGGAAAAAATATATTACTTCATGGTAAATATTTTACTTGTAGGTGTAGTGGAGTAATAGAAAACCAACAGACCCAACAGTCATGACTTGCATGCACCTGATTCTGTGTAATTGAATCCTTAATTGAAGTGAGGCATGTTCAAAATAATAGCAGTGTGGAGAACAATTGGAGAGGTAAATTATTCTGTGAAAAACAGGTGTCAAACATGTTCCCCTTATTTAAGCCTATTTTACTCTGATTTCCAGGGATAAATGCACAGGACAACCTTTTCTGCATTTATCCCTGGAAATCAGAATAAAATAGGTTGTTACAGACATTGTTCAGAAGAACAGCATATTTTGATTCAAAAGTTGATTAGAGATGGGAAAAAATACAAAGAAGTGCAGAAAATGATATCAAATGCTTTAAAATGAAGACCAAAACCAGAAAGAAGTGGAAGAAAATGGAAAACTACCATTCGAATGGATGGAAGAATGACAAAATTGGCAAAGACTCAGCCAATGATCCCAAAGTCCCATTATTGAAAAAAAGACATGTGCTAAAGAGGTTAGAGTTCGCCAAAGAACACATTGACTGGCCTAAAGAGAAATGGCGCAATATTTTGTGGACTGATGAAAGCTAGATTGTTCTTTTTGAGTCTAGATGCCACAGACAGTTTCAAGCCACAGTACACTGTGAAGACAGTGAAGCCTGGAGGCACAAGCATCATGATATGGGGATGCTTCTCGTACTATGGTGTTGGGCCTATTTATCACATTTCAGGGATCATGGATCAATTTGAGTACATCAGAATACTGAAAGAGGTCATGTTGCCTTATGCCGAAGAGGAAATGCCCTTAAAATGGGTGTTTCAACAAGACAACGACCCCAAACACACCAGTAAGCGAGCAGCATCTTGGTTCCAGACCAACAAGATTAACGTTATGGAGTGGCAGCCCAATCCCCAGACCTTAATCCAATAGAAAACTTTCGGAGGCAAAACCAAGAAATGCAGAGGAATTGTGGTGTGTAGTACAATTGTCACAGATGTGAAGCAGTTCTCAGAAACCATGGTTATACAACTAAATATTAGTTCGGAGATGCACAAGAAAGATTAAACTTTAATCATTTTTGTTTAAACGGTAAATTCATCACTTTGTAAAGATGAATGATGACATTGCTATTTTTATGAAAAGACTAATATTTGTTTTTCTTCACTTTCTGTAAACTAATAATACATTTAGCACATGTTCCTTCTTGTTGTGATTCAGAATAGAACGTGCAGGGTGGCCAATGCATTTGTGTGATTTAAATGAAAAATTATTATATGGATATGGAGCTTTACTCACTTTTTTCAACACACTGCTATTATTTTGAACACAACTGTGTATCTTTATAATTGTATGACCTACAAAAAAACTATTTCCAGCGTTCTGTTTGTTCAAGTAAAGTGATGTCATTGCACCCTAGCTCACTATTTCTCCAGGAATTGTAAAAAACGAAAATTGTATCATCATTGTCTCACTATCACCTGTATGTTTTTTGCTTGACAGCTGGAGAGTGAACTAACAGTGGACAAGCTGACAGAGTGGACAAATCCAGAGAAGATGGACAGAAGGATTGATGTTGTTGTCCATCTCCCCAAATTTAAACTGGAAGAGCAGTACTCTTTAAATGATATCCTGAGTAAGATGGGCATGAGCTCTTTGTTCCAGGCCGGTGTTGCAGATCTGACAGGCATGAGCCGCCAAGAACAACTTTTTGTGTCGTCAGTGATCCACAAAGCTTTTGTCGTGGTTAATGAGGAAGGCACAGAGGCAGCAGCAGCAACCACAGTATTTCTGTTAGGATCATGCAGGGTATTACAGCAGTATTACTTCATGGCAGACCATCCCTTCCTATTCTTCATCAGACACAACCCTACTAAAAGTATTCTCTTTTTTGGGAAATTCAGAGGCCCACAGTAGAGCTGTACAGTACTGTACAAACCATAAAAAGCAATACTTGTTTGGAAGGGTTTATCAATGCAAATTAACAATATGCACGAAAAAAAAATGTTAAATGTATTTGAAATGCACAGAGGTCACTTTTGGATAATGTGCATTGCTTTCATATACTGACTATAACAAAAAAGGGAATATAATAAACCTGTTGAAATGTAGCCATGCAACAAATGGTTTCATAGAGGAATGATTGTATTACACCTACAACAGGGTGACTCACTTGAAAGAGACCTTATTAAATATTCAGTAATAACTTTTGCTATGATAAAGCAATCTGAACCAAAGAAGACGCTACATAACTTGATGTATGTGTAATCTATTACATTACATGTGATGCTCAAAGTGTGCTCTGTTTTCTGCCAGACACATTTAGACGTGCCACTTCATGTTCCTGAACGTACCGGAACAAGTGACAGTATCTGACTCTTTTCTCCATATGGCTTGCTTTGAGCTCCTGAATGACGGTGACATGATACACATGCAATTTTGCCCTTTTTGCAGCTTGCTGGCATGTTGAATAAGACCTCCAAGTCTCCTGTGTGAGGCATCTCGGACATTCCGTAGGCGACTGCTGCAGTCGAAGTTGCACGTCACTGATTGTGTCCTGTGACATTTTCGGACGGCCTCCGCCATGAAAAGGGATCAATGATCCAGTTATTTCCGGTTTCTGTACCAACCTCTGAATAACACTCTTTAAGTGTACATCAGGAAGAACATATTTCTTCATTAATTCACTCTGACATTGTTTAAATGAATTGATGACCTGAATTGATGAAGTTTGCACTATGATAAAGATGTGCTGCTCATTACGGTACACGGTGGCTGTCTGCTGCCTCCCTTATCGGTCCGACTCGGCATTCCAGCATGTTCGAAGCTCCATACACTGATGAATACATTGTATTTGGTATCGTTCAGATTGCTTAATTTAAGCGAGAGTCATTACAGAATATGGCTGTTTCCAGTGAATCATTTTGTACATGTAGGCCACAGGATGGCACTATCGAGTTCTGTAAGGTATGGCGTGATAGCTAAGAATAATGAGTAAGGTGAGATCCGACAGTTGAGCGATGCAGTGAAACGGAGACATAAGACAGAGTGGAATAATACATAAAAATACTTTTAAAAATGTCCACATACATCTGTTCCATACCTTCTTTAATACAAAGAAATTAAAATTTGTCCAATGTTAGAATCTATATGTTCCCCAAAATTTGTCCATTAGATGTCAGTTCAACAAGCTCATAAATAAAGCTTTGCCAGGCCTAGGGTAAACCTGCACCATAAATGAAATCAAAAAGTTGATTAAAAATGAAGTTATGAGCAGTTATGTGGCAAATTACAAACCGCAAGTTTTGACTGCATACTGTACATGCGCAGAACTGGGATCATTTTAAATCGACCGCTGTACAGAATTTAATTAAACTTTTGTTGTACGTACCTATTTTTCTTCCTGAGGTTTAACCTGTACCATAAGTGAAATCAGAATGGTCAGTAAAAGTCACCAATTTCTCTAATCACTAATTGCACTAATCACTACTTGATAAATATAAACAAACACTTGCACCAGTAGATAGCACCCTTTGAATCTTTCATTCTCTCTCTCTCTTCTCTCTCTGTCTCTTTCACTCATGCATGTACGATCCTGGGGATTTGCCCTCAGGACCAGTGGATGATCCACTTCGGTAATATCTGATTTTTCATCTGTTTCTGTATGGCCCAAGTTTCTTTTAAAAGTTTAATTTCATGCATGACTGTTGCATTTCACAAAATATTGTTTGTGCTTTTTTTATTCGACAACCTATTTCTTTCTTTTTGTGGATGTTTTAAATGTCAATAAACAAATATGGAATAAATACTGTCATGTGCTGCCATCTGCTGTTCCACTTCAACACAACTCAAAAATATGCACAAACTGAACCATGCAGGATAAGATGCATGGTTAGTGT
Source organism: Clarias macrocephalus (assembly GCA_011419295.1). Classification (NCBI taxonomy): domain Eukaryota; kingdom Metazoa; phylum Chordata; class Actinopteri; order Siluriformes; family Clariidae; genus Clarias; species Clarias macrocephalus. The sequence continues at coordinate 20,359 of JAAGKR010001143.1, forward strand.
TGGACCACCATACCGTGTGTGTGTGTGTGTGTGTGTGTGTGTGTGTGTGTGTGTGTGTGTGTGTGTGTGTGTGTGTGTTTTCCAAATTTTTCTGAAAAGTTGTCAGCTCTGCTTCAAATTATTCTTATAGCTGGTTGTAATCACTCATCAAACCGTAAGTCAAATTGTGATACAAAATTCCAGGCTTGTTTTTTATTATTTGCTTTTCAAACTCCTCGGTCATCTTCCATAAAGTCTCTATTTTGTCTCAAACTACACCAGATGGTCCAGTCTGACACTAATGTACCTTGACTTTGGAGTTCACATCTAATCTCTTAGAAGAAGACCACCGCTCCTCGAAACGACCATGTGCTGTGTCTCACCACGGCTGATGTGAGGAAAACTCTACGCAGAGTCAACCCACGCAAAGCTGCTGTACCAGACAACATCCCAGGCAGCGTGCTCAGAGAATGTGCAGAACAGCTGGCAGATGTTCTCACCGACATCTTCAACATCTCTCTGAGCAGCGCCGTCGTTCACACATTCTTTAAGTCTACCACCATTGTCCCCGTGCCGAAGGATTTATCCTTGTCCTGTCTCATTGACTACCGCCCTGTTGCACTCACACCTATCATCATGAAGTGCTTCAAGCGGCTCGGCATGAGACACATCAAGACCCTCCTGCCCCCTTCACTGGAGTTCGTGTATCGTTCAAAAACATTCAACGGACGACGACGCCATCTCCACCACACTCCACCTGGCACTGACACACCTTGACAAGAAAGACACTTATGTCAGAATGCTGTACATAGACTTCAGTTCAGCATTTAATACAATCATCCCCCAACACCTGATCAGGAAGCTGAGCTTGTTGGGCCTGAAGACCTCCCTCTGTAACTGGATCCTGGACTTTCTGACCGAAAGACCTCAGGCAGTGCGGATGGGGAACTACACCTCCAGCACCACCACACTGAGCACTGGGGCTCCCTGCTGTTCACGCTGCGGACTCATGATTGTGTAGCGATGCACAGCTCCAATCATTTCATCAAGTTCGCTGATGACACGACCATGGTGGGTCTCACCAGCAAGAACGATGAGTCGGCGTCCAGAGAGAGAGTACAGAGGCTAACGGAATGGTGTAAGGAAAACAACCTGTCTCTGAACGGCGAAAAGACAAAAGAGATGGTTGTTGACTTCAGGAGGACACAGAGCAATCACTCTCCGCTCAGCATCGACGGCTCTTCTGCGGAGATCGTCAAGAGCACAAAATTCCTGGGCGTCCACCTGGAGGAAAACCTCTCCTGGTCCCTCAACACCAACTCTCTGCATAAGAAAGCCCAACAATGTCTTTTCTTCCTGAAAAGGCTGAGAAAGGCAGAGCTTCCACCACCAATCCTCACCACCTTCTACAGAGGAACTGTTGAGAGCATCCTGAGCAGCTGCATCACTGTCTGGAATTGTACCATATCGGACCGCAAGACCCTACAGTAGACCCCTAGTGAGAACAGTTGAGAAGATCCCCTCTATTGAAGACATTTACACCACACGCTCCATCCGCAAAGCCACCAGCATTGTGGCTGACCGGACCACCCCTCTCACACACTCTTCACCCTGGAAAAAGGTACAGAAGCATTCGGGCACTCACATCCAGACTGAGAACAGTTTTTACCCACAGGCCATCCATCTCCTCAACACAAAGAGACTGAAATGATAAACACACACACGCACGCACACACATGCACACACAAAAACCACTCAGACAAACTAAATAACATCGGGATTGAACTGATAAACACACACATGCACAATCACACTGACCTACAACCACCTTAATTGGTTCATACCCACCTACCTGAACTGTTCTCACTCTGCTATTTGCACAAAAAAACACTTTGGACACAATGTCAATTTTTTACTGCTGTTTTTCCCACTACCTCAACTCATATCTCATCATACACTCTGCTATTTGTTGTGTTATCATGTAGCTCTGTTTGCACATTTGCACGTGCACTTTGTTGTCTGTTGTCTATTGTTGTCTCTTCTTTGTATAAAAATTGATAGCTTTAGGTTAACTTAAAAATGTAAAAATCTGCATTGTTACTTTATGTTGTGTTGTTCATTTATGTCATTTGCATGTATGCAGCACCTTGGTCCTGGAGGAACGTTGTTTCGTTTCACTGTGTACTGAAACTGTATATGGCTGAAATGACAATAAAAGCCTACTTGATTTGACTTGACTTGAATGTACCAATGATTAAATCATTTAAAATCTTTTCTAGGGGTACCATAATTTTTTATCAAGGCCAGTTAAATTTTTTTAAATACATTTATGGAACCATATTTAAAAAGCAATGTCTGCTTTCCAGTAGTTAACTTTCAGTATTTATTATTATTATTATTATTATTATTATTATTGTTGTTGTTGTTGTTGTTGTTGTTGTTATTGCTGTTGTTAGTTTCCAACCACCTTTTTTTTTCTTTATCAGAAAGGTACAAAAATTTTGTCTACGTGTGTATGCCTTCACTTTTTGGGATGGGCCATATTTGCAAAAAGTATAACAGCAACAAAATCAATGAAAGGGTTACATCATTTGGATCCTCCTCCCGCCACACTACTACACTGGGGCGTGTGTCGCACTGCTTTAAATCACTCGGTGGCGTCACTGCTGCGTTTTCACACTTCTCCGAGTATAACAGAATCCAGATCTCTTGAGATTGGTAGGTACGTTGTTTCCTACACATTGTCATGTAGACCAAAAGTTATTATTACATTACAAAGCGTACATGCGTTTCTTTTTCCGAAATATGAGAGTGATGTAGGATTTCTTTTAAATATTATTATTATTATTATTATTATTATGACAGAAAAACGGCAATATAACACGTGATATTGTGAATCTAAGCTATTTCTTTGCCTTTGTGACTTTTTAAAACTTTTTGCTTAGTCGTGTTTGTTCAGTTAAAATTAAGTAAATAAAAAAGGATATTTCACTCTATGCTGCACAATCTTGACCACATATATATTTATTAAAACATAGTAATGCCCCCTGTGCCATCTTTCTATCCCAAAGAGTTTTTTTTTACTTCATGAATAACACAAGATCCTTTACGACAGCAGTAACAACACTGATAAAAACAAGAGAATTTATCATCCTACTGATTAGCAAACAAGACTCGGTGTGCGTGCAGCACATGTGACCAAGGTGCATTCTGGGATTTGAAATCCAACACGACAAATACTCTGGAGTTATTCCTGACTCAGTCTCACTCACTCACTCACTCACCATCTAAACCACTTAATCCTGTATTCAGGGTCACGGGGGCCTGGAGCCTATCCCAGGAGACCAGTGTTAGGGAACGTTACTTTTTAAAGTAACTACAGTAATTACATTACAAAAGTACTTTCTGATAAAAGTAACTACAGTAGGTAGACAAGAGAAATGTCTATTATCGCCGTGCTTACCGCCGCGACTTAACGACAGTGGCCAAAATAAATCAGGCGCATTTCAAAGTAATTCGTGAAATGACCGCCAGGTGGCGCACAGTGACATTTTCCTTCGCCGCAGAATTAAGTCATAAAAAAATTCATAATATATTGTATTTAAGAAATACTACAGTGATGGTAATTTCCACATCTGTGTATTTTATAATAATATTTATATACAACAAACATGAAAAATCTGAACTAGAGCTATTGATATTTACTGTATAATATTGAGTTTAAAAAAAAAACATTGGTTAAATGTTTAAACAGACGATCAAGTTTTCTAGCTGACTATTTAATTTTTACAAAGAATTATATAGAATGTTATATAGCCTTTATCTGTTTCTGTCTTCTTGTATTGTTATTAAAAAATACATTAAAAGACATCAAACTTTAAATATAGAATAACTGGTTTATTCTTTATTTTCTGGTTTCTCCAAACGGCAGCCTGCAAAATGTTTGAAATATTACTGTTATTCTGTCACAAGTGTAGTTTTAATGATTTTGGAGATTTGGGCTTCAGGAAATCTGCATGGCGCTCTGCGCATAACACCGTCCCAGCCTTATCTCGGAAAGAACTTCTAAACGTTTTCTAAATGTGGGCTACTGTTGTTTACTTATAATATTGTTACATTTAATTGATATGGATTTTGATTTGGCATCGGGATCCTCCTCTTTAACTTCCTACATAGTCTAATCAGCGCTCAGCTGCACGAATAAAGTTAAAGAATGCATCGGGGGGAAAACAGCAAGGAGACTGACTCTGGCCATTTTAATAATTCATTGATAAAATGGTGTTTTCTTTGGTTTCAGCCGTAGTGATGAAGGTGATAATGTCATCTCGTCGTCTCCGCAGCCGTGGATGTAATCAATAATATTGAAAAAAATATATATATTGCTCTTGTTTTTAATATTATTTAATTTTTTATAAAATTTAAAGTAAATGAAACAATAAGAGTTAAAATAGTAAAATAAATAGTTTAATGGTTTAAATAGTTAAATTAAATTGTCATGTGGGCAACATAAGATTATAAAAAAACAAAAAAAATCCTTTCTGGGATTTCGTGGAAACTTAAACTGAGCGTGCACGCTCTCCTTCTCTTGCTCTCTCTCTCTCTCGGTTGCTTTCTAGTGTTACGCATTATATAATCTAAAGGCTAGATATAAAGGTATACATTTACTTTGCTTAAACTCGATGCAAACAAGAAACGCCTATATTTATTACTATAATTTTAGTACTGTAAATTTGTTTCACTTGTATTTCATAAGGTTTTGTCAGCGGTGGTACAGCGCAACAGGATTTGTATTGAAAACGTCTAACTAAAAAGTGGCAGCTGGCACGCCTAAAAATAGATGCAGGATTATTTTTTAAAGTCTAAATAAAAACGTGGGCGACTGTTGTTTACTTCCTCATCTTTAATTTCCTACCTACTGTAGTCTAATCAGCACTTAACCGCACACAAAGTTTTCCAGAGCGTGAGGAAATTTTGTTGTACTAAATAATATTTATAATAATAGTGTTACTGTGTGTGCTTCACAATGTCAGACAACATTCAAATGCAAATAATTTACCCCTCCCCAGGTGTGAATCAGCTGTTCTCACCTATACATTCAGAGACACTGAAATGCACCCCTCCCCACTTTAAGACCCTACAGCGCAACAGGGGTCATTATTCATTAAAGAAAATTATGATGATCATAACAGCCTACTGCATTTCATGCTTATAATAGCGCAAAAACACAAGCGGGGCTGAATGACAACGACATCGGATGACGCAGGAGCACGTCCTGACAATGTTTTAATTTTATGGTCATTCAGTTTCATTTATTTCAGTTAATAAATCTACTACAAATTTAAAGAACACAAAATATAAGATGATACAATACCCTTTTTTGAAAGAAAGAAAGCTTTTCTAATTCCACATGATAAAATCTAAAGGCTCACTGTGTTACCGTTTACTTCGCTTAAATTCGATCCTAATAAGATTTAATTTTAATTCTAAATTTGTACTGTAATTTTAGTACTGTGATTATCAATACTTGATTTATTTCCGCTACTACGTGCAGCCCTAAAGGAGCTGCGGCTCATTAATTCTTGAGAGTTCATCATGATTCACCGCGGGTTTTGGCGCTGTGATTAGGTTTCCATCTTTCCGTGCGTCTGTCCTCGCACAGTCAAATCGCATAAGTGAGATAGGGGTATAACAGCAGAAATAACAGAGGGGGCAGGATATCGGGGGCGGGGCTTGTAGGACGACTTTCTCTCACTCACGCACACTAATGGATTGGGGCTGTCTGGCTCACGAATTACATTTTTGAAAAAGTAACTAAGTAACTGAGTATTTGAATGGTGGACCTAATTCGTTAGATTACTCGTTACATCAAAAAAGTAATGCGACTTTGTAACACGTTACTGTTACGGGTGCTATGCGCAGGTTGAAGGAGAGGCATTATGGCAGAGGTGGATGTCTTTTAATGAACAAAACAAAACAATGGGAAACAAGGGGAACAGAACATGAACTTAAATAGGAGGTATTGTACACACACGGAGCTAGGAGACACACACGGAGCTAAGAGATCTACACAAAGGCTAGGAGATCTACACAAAGGCTAGGAGATCTACACAAAGGCTAGGGGATACATACAAAGGCTAAGGGATACACACAGGCTAGGAGATACACAGACTGACTAGGAGTTACACAGGCTAGGAGATACACAGAGCTAGGAAACACATGGAGTTAGGATATACATGGAGCTAGGAGAAACACAGAGCTAGGAGAATACACAGAGCTAGGATATACATGGAACTAGGAGAATACACAGAACTTAACAGCAAACCAAAATGAACAGATGCAAGACAGGGCTTAACTCAACTCAAAAACTTTTATAATGCAACTAATGAGCAACCTCGGTTCAGGTGAACGCTCACATCACCTGACCGATGTGCATTCTGGGAAATGATGTTCAACTACAAACGAAAATAAAAGAACAAAAGGAGTCTCTGGGCGCCCTCTAGTGGTATTCCCTGACAGTTACAAACTTTGTAATACTGCAGGAGACTAAGGGCACAAGTCGGGGTACACCCTGGATAGGGTGCCAATCCATCACAGAGCACACACACTACAGCCAATTTGGGAACGGCAACTAACCTAACCTACATGTCTTTAGACGGAAACCGGAGTACCCGGAGGAAACCCACCAAGCATGGGGAGAACATGTAAACTCCATGCACACAGAGACGGGAATCGAGGCCGGCCAGGAATCAAACCCGGACCCTGGAGGTGCAAGACGACAGTGCTAACCACTACACCACCGTG
>JAAGKR010001143.1:27158-42617 GCA_011419295.1 Clarias macrocephalus
TCTAAATTTGTACTGTAATTTTAGTACTGTGATTATCAATACTTGATTTATTTCCGCTACTACGTGCAGCCCTAAAGGAGCTGCGGCTCATTAATTCTTGAGAGTTCATCATGATTCACCGCGGGTTTTGGCGCTGTGATTAGGTTTCCATCTTTCCGTGCGTCTGTCCTCGCACAGTCAAATCGCATAAGTGAGATAGGGGTATAACAGCAGGAATAACAGAGGGGGCAGGATATCGGGGGCGGGGCTTGTAGGACGACTTTCTCTCACTCACACACACTAATGGATTGGGGCTGTCTGGCTCACGAATTACATTTTTGAAAAAGTAACTAAGTAACTGAGTATTTGAATGGTGGACCTAATTCGTTAGATTACTCGTTACATCAAAAAAGTAATGCGACTTTGTAACACGCTACTGTTACGGGTGCTATGCGCAGGTTGAAGGAGAGGCATTATGGCAGAGGTGAATGTCTTTTAATGAACAAAACAAAACAATAGGAAACAAGGGGAACAGAACATAAACTTAAATAGGAGGTACTGTACACACACGGAGCTAGGAGACACACACGGAGCTAGGAGATCTACACAAAGGCTAGGGGATCTACACATCTACGCATTCTGGGAAATGATGTTCAACTACAAACGAAAATAAAAGGAAACAAAAGGAGTCTCTGGGCGCCCTCTAGTGGTATTCCCTGACAGTTACAAACTTTGTAATACTGCAGGAGACTAAGGGCACAAGTCGGGGTACACCCTGGATAGGGTGCCAATCCATCACAGAGCACACACACTACAGCCAATTTGGGAACGGCAACTAACCTAACCTACATGTCTTTAGACGGAAACCGGAGTACCCGGAGGAAACCCACCAAGCATGGGGAGAACATGCAAACTCCATGCACACAGAGACGGGAATCGAGGCCGGCCAGGAATCAAACCCGGACCCTGGAGGTGCAAGACGACAGTGCTAACCACTACACCACCGTGCTGGCTCACAGGCCACCGTGCCGGCTATGAAACATTCATTGAAATGCAGTTCTTATGCACAGAAAAAAACTACAGAGTAAAAATATGTTATATTATATTATGATGTGAAAAAATCGTCTCACGTCAGAGCGCGCTGTCATGTTGGAAAAGCCAGCGTTTATCTAGCGAGTAGCCTATATATTCTTGTTTGTTGCATTTCTGATGGAGTATGTCTGCATTTTTATCGATAACTCGCATTCGTTTATCAGCCTTTTGATCAAAACGCTGCCTTTTGTAAAGTGAAAGTGCGAGCCGCGGGTTTACCGATTTTAAATGTAGTTTAGATTAATTTTAAAGCACAATTTAGGGCATCTCACTTCATTATTATGAAGCTAATTCATGAATTACACTCGAAAAATATCAAATCCAACTATGAAGATTAACCGAGCGGGTGGTAGAGCTCTGATTAGACTACGGAAATCGGTTCAACATCCCTGAGCCCAAATTTCATTTCAATTACATTTTTAAATTAACAAATATTGTAAGTAAGCAACAGTAGCACAAGTTCCTGTTAATTCGCTGTTTTAACCACTGCAGAGATAGTTGGACAGCGGTAGTTTTCAGAAGGTTGTTTCGAGGTGAGGCTGCGTTGGGCGGGTACATGAGCTCAGTACGCCTGAGAATTGTCTGGAGCTCAAATCTCTTTAAATGTTATGTTTTGAAACCAGCGAAAATTGCAGCGCTTCTAGATAAAACATAATACACCTGTCCATAAATAAAAATGAATATTTAGGCCTATATGCGAAATATATTTCACTTAAATATTACAGATTCAAACAAGAAAAGAAGACGCGCTGAGCTTCAGTTCATTGTGATGCAGACAAAAGGTCTAAGAGACCTTTATTTTAAATTAAATTTAAAGACATTTATTTTTCCGTTTTTTGCAACGCTTTTAATCATGTAGCACTTTTAGCATTCATAACAGAAGCAACCCAACAATGTGAATAAAGTACCTGAAATAACCCAAAATTTTGACCTAGCATAAACAACCCAACGAGGTGTTTACAGAAACCCAGCATTTTTTAGAGTGTACTATTACTACTACTACTAATAATAATAATGAATGGAAAAAGCGCAGTCAAAGTCCAGGGAGTCTGCGTGCTGTTGTGTCGTGTTCAGCGAGTAGCATATATTTTTGTGTTTGTTGCATTTCTGGGGGAGTGTGTCTGCAGTTTTTTTTTTTTTCGATAAATCTGCTCATATCTGCACGTGCGTTTATTAGCCTTTTGATTAAAAAGCGTGCACACGCAACTCACTTTCACTTAGCAAAAGGCAGTGTTTATTGTTTAGTGTATAATTAAAGCGCATATACACAACAAACAATATTGTTTTAGGCTAACTTAGCATACACCTTTGTTTTCTTTGTTGTACTTCATCTTTTTGCACACGCGCTGGCGCATTACAATACTAATAATACTAATAAGACTAATAATACTAATAACAACAAATTTACAGCACTACTACTACTACTACTAATAATAATAATAATAATAATAATACTGAATGGAGAAAGTGCAGTCTAAGAAGAATCATCATTGAAGGGGAGAAGAAATTTAAGAAAAAATTCATATCAGTGTTTACAGTTTGAGCTTGACACGTTTATGAGCTCTGTCACTTGCTGTCAATGGGTGCCTAAGAGAGATTAACACATTTTCAACTTCAGTAGACACACGGTACCCTCAACTGCCCCCTACTGGTTGTTTTGGTAGGTAATGCCAGATGTTGTGTCACCATCCAGATGCTTATTTTTTTTTAGCTCCACCACTCTTTGAAAATGGCGCAGGGAGCGCACATTTAGAGAACGGTTCGTCCCCGAGAGGCCGTGCGTGTACCACTGAACTTCTACCGATTCTAAAACTGACATTGTTACTGTTTTTTTTTTAATCCCTGGAAGGGAAGAGACGAAGATTTTCACTTTGAAAACCAAACATATCATAACATGCTTTTTATCAATCTTTACACAACCCATGATTTATTAAAGCTAATTTGCAAGTGGAATCTTTGGTAAATCTTTGGTTTTAAATTTTATATTCAGATGAATGTGATATTATAACCTAGTAAGTTGATATTTTACGCACATTAAATGAAAATGAGCTTGCATTATTATTATTATTATTATTATTATTATTATTATTATTATTATTATTATTAATGTCTTGAGACTATATCTGATGGGTCGCCATTATGTCACATACGGTTTTGCTCCACTTTAGTGACATGTTTGAGAAGAAATATCAGACAAAATCTTGTCAGTGTTACTGCTGGACCACAAGCAACGTCTGTGCATTGTCACTGTCACATACTGTATTCCTTATATTTTCTACGTAAAGAGGTCCCCAAAAATATCTGACTGTTGCTAGTGATTAATTCATCTGTGGTTCAGAAATAAGAGTTTTATCCTTCTAAGTATGTTCACTATAGCAAGGGAAGTGCATCTAAATGGATAGAATCGTCACTATTAGTTACTGTTTCCACTTTTCCTCTGTTTCCATAAATTCTGCTGCTATAATGAACATATTTGGAATGATGAAACTTAGCTAACTCATTTTGATGTGTAAACAAGTGAGTATATTTGAGCTTTTGTTCAGATTTTTTAAAAGTAGCATTATTTACTATTGGGACATCCTTACAGGACAGCCATTTTGAATCATCACAACAGGTATGTTTCAGACCTGTGGGAAACACTGAGGTGACATAAAATTAGAGCGGAAACTACATTTCCATGGGTTGCTTTGCTGAAAGACAGGATCAGAATGTAAACTTTGACTTTTCCACATTCCAATTGCATAAGCAAAGGCTAAATGTTTGCTTTCTGTGAATTGGAATTAATATACAGAAACTGTTTTAAGGCAGGAATTCTGAAGTATGTGAGCATTAAAAACTAAAATTCTGATGGACTTTATTTTCTGTTCTTAAAAGATTTCTTGTTTTTAAACTACAATCCACAAGGCTTTTGGTATTGTGTGCCACACTGTATAGTTCAAATATCTGTATGTGTTATGAATTAGATTCATCAGAGATGGAGAGTTTGAGTCGTGCTAATAGTGCCTTCGCCCTGGACCTGTACCGGGCCATAAGCGCTGAGAACCCGAATGGAAACCTGTTCATTTCCCCGCTGAGCATCAGCGCCGCACTCAGTATGGTCTACTTAGGAGCCAGAGGAGGGACTGCCGAGGAAATGGCTAAGGTAGGAGAGTTTATTCAAATACATAAAACCAGAACTAGAATGCCTGAATACATGTCAAAACTGTGACTTTACAGATATGCAAGAAACATAGCTGCCAATTTTTCAAAAAAGCTTGGATTAAGATACTGAAAAAAGAGCACTGGTTCTGTAAATTTTAGCACTGCAATAGTAATATAAAACAACATATGCATGTGACGTTATTTATTCCAGTTGGTACAATATATGAAATATTAAAAATATATATAATGGGGCCTATAATAATTGCAGTACTGTTGTAGGTAGGCACTATGTGGACAAATGGTAGTTGAACAAAAAAAGTCTTTTTATTGACTCTTTGCAGACATGCTTTCTCATTTCTGTTCCGTACTCAGAAACGTAACTTAATCAGAGAGTGGATTTTCCTACAGCTACAATATGGCACATTTTACATAAACATGCACAAGGTTTACATGAACATTTTTTTTTTTTATATAAATGGAGCAAGTACAATTTAATATTTTCATTCATCTGAAATTTCAGGACATTGGCCTCATTACTGTACTTTAACATTCTATTACTAAGACTATTACAAATTCATAAGTGCTAAACTCAAAATAAGCCACATCGTACAATATTATATTTAAACGTCTTATGTGTATTATGAAACTGGTTCCACAAGCAACACAATAAAATCCTCACTAAAAGTATTTTAAACAATATGAAACAGGAAAAAAAAAACAGAATTTAAATTTGTCACCACTTGAAAGAGTGTTACTTTCTGTTTACTGTATGTATGCAGCAATCAACAATTAGGTATACAGTAAGTGGGCTGATGTCTGATGTGCCTCACTGGATACCTCGGTGCTGTTTTGACCAGAGATGTATGCAGTGAATGCAGTGCCGATCCCAAACCCGGATAAAATGGGAGGGTTGCGTCAGGAAGAGCACCCGACATAAAACTTGTGCCAAGCTTATATGTGCGGACTGGATGGTTCGCTGCATCAACCCCTTGCCAGGAGCAGCCGAAAGACCAACAACAACAATATATCACTAGGATCACCATTTTGATTATTGCATTGGTCTGGAGGAATGTATAGCAAGTCAGGAGTAATTTTCTTAAAGAATGAAGAGGTCCTAACAATAGAATGTCCGTCTCTGGCTCCTGTTACTGTACTGAAAAGCCTTTGCTGATGATAGAGCACAGTGTCATCTGGAGATAGAGTATGTGGCACAGCATGACATTGAGAGTCTGCATGAGATTTCATCATGGCTTTAGCTTTGTGATCTTGTGTCCAGTCAGAACACATCTGACTCACATAACAGTCAAATCTGCCTTTTGCAGTATGTTTTAGAAAAGGAATTTATGTGCACTAAATGTTAAAAACAGCAACTCATCAATTTAATTCTACTGTTGCAGTGTGTGGTGTAGACCTGAAAAGTCATGGAATTCCTTGTGCTTCTGCCACAAGAGCTTTGTCCAAGGTGTGAATAAACCTTTCAGCTGGGGCATTGGCTTGAGAGGCGCGATACAAATGTGTTGAAATCCTAAATATTCTGCAAAACGAGAATTAAATGGATAACCGTTGTCAGTCTTCACGATCCTAGGGGTGCCAAACATTTGAAAGACTTTGTCCATAATTGGAATGACTGTAACTGGGTATCGTGTATATTCATCTACGCTAACTAACAAATATTCTTCAGTGGGTAGAGGTCCATAAAAGACGCTTTGCCTGGGAATTCATGGCAAATCTGACCATTTCAAAGGCTTATTTGGAAACCAGACCTTTACTCTTAACATTGTTTTGGTTTTAGCAGTGCCCTAGTGTCTTTCATGGGCCATACCCAGTAAACTCTTGATATACTGTAGTACTGGGGTTCTGCTGCTTGGTGAACTGCAGAAAAGTTCTGTCTTGTTAGGTACCCTTTGCTGAAAAGATAAAGCCCAAAAAAATTTAGGCTAAACTCATTTTTTTCGCAATTGAGCTTGAGACTGTTGTCCTTAAGCCTCTTGAACAGTGCACAGAGATTATTGTGACCAGTGTGGGAGGTACCATCGACCATTATGTCATCCCTGAGATGTTTTTTTTATGCCAGAGAGGCCTTTGAGTGTTTGGTATATTGCATTTTAAAATACTTCTGCGGCTGAAGATATGCCACAACATAGCCGTTTATAGCTTCTTGATCCAAGGTGAGTGGTGATTGTGGTGATGTATCTCTGCTGTCTGGATGGAGTTCTAGATTCAGCCCTAAGATTTAGTTTGACACTGTGGCTCCCTTTACATCTTCCATGGTGGTAGTGATGGGAGTGATGTTCTTTCTCTATGGTCTATGGCTTGGCGCATTTTAACACAAATTCTTACTTTATCAGAATTTTTAGGTTTATGAGGTGTGACAATGGGTGAAACTCTTAGTGTGCAGCCGGTGACCTCAATTAGCTTCTATTTTTCAAAGTTCCTCTTCAACCTTTTTGCAAATGTAGAAAACTACACATATCTTGATCACAAGAATGCTGACCAGTTTTACCTAAATTTTCTTTATTTTGTCTGTCCCATGAAACAGATCATGGGGGCTGTCTACAAGCTCATCTGCAACTACTGTATATGGTAGTACATGGATGATATTGTGGCAAAAACTTTGAGTCCTAATGCTTTAGAGGTCTCATAGCTGAGAACATAAAATCCTTTATCTTTGCTCAAAAAGAGCAAACATGGTGTCCTTTCCTTTCTCTTTTCCACAGACCCATGTCCAGTCATGGAATACTGGATCTAAAAAAGATATATCTTGGTGTTGGTAGAGTTCAGCAATGGACTTGAAATTATCTCAAAACTGTTCTCGTTTTCTGAAGCCCATCTAAACATCATTGCCATTGAGTTTAACATGATTCTGTGTCCTAGCCCTGACGTTTTACTATAAAAACATATACATCTTCACTGCTGAAGGAATTTCAGTCACTGCTTGGTGTAGTTTCCATATGATGGATTTTCTTTGTGTTTCTGTATGTTTCATGCTGTGTCTTGTCTTAGTGTCTCTAAATTTAAACCACACTGGTTTGCAAAATGGTTCAGCTGTCCACATGCGCTGCAATATCTATTTTTGGCAGGGCATTCACCATCGTGAGGGTATTTATGTTCACAGTTTTCTGCACTGGTTATGTATGTATCGTTTTCCTGAAGTTGAATGCTTGCCATCACGTACTGCAAATGTTTGTGTACAGTCTTTTGGTGATGTGCTCTTTTCTATGCCCACTCCCTGCTGAAAAATCCAGCATAGACCAGCATGATTTATATGCTGGTCTATGCTGGTTAATACTGGTTAGTGCTGGTCTCATGCTGGTTTAGCTGGTGAACCAGCATAACTCATGAAAGACCAGCATGCCCACTGAAAAATCCAGCTTAGGCCAGCATGATTTATATGCTGGGCCACCAGCAAGGTTTTGGTAGTTAAAATCTGTTACTATTTTAGCTCATTATCTTGTTTTTCTTTGAAAGCTAGTGCTGAAAATAATGTGTGATGTAAATACATGGACTGTGTAGTGTTATCTTTAAATGCATTTACATACAAGAGACAAAAATAATCCATTTACCAAAAACATGTAAATACATTATTTTACATTTATTAAATATTTGTGGGTTGTCTAAAAACACAACACAAACCTTTTATATAAATGCACTTTTTAAAAAAGTAATCAATGGAAATCACTTAAAACTGAAAAAAAAAACCAGCATAGACCATCATAGCTGGTCAACAGCTAGACCAGCAATTATGCCAGCAGGGTTACCAGCATACCAGCACCATGGGGTCAGCTGTTTTGGCGGTGGGACCACTTGCATTTTTTATGGTAACCGTCAAAATAACTTAAAATGTTCCGTGATTTTTAACCATACACATACATGTAATGTATAGATTTATGTCTTTATTTGTTAATGTACACTTACATATCAATAAAACATTGTGCTTTCGTAAAATAAGGAAAATGAACAGGGTGCGCTTTCTGCCGTCTCAGTCTCCCCGAAAATCTTTTTGAAACGCGTCACTAAAATGAACTAAAATGAACACAGACATATCCATATATCTATATCTATATATAGAAAACTTAAAGTGTCTACTTTTAAATGTAGCAAGCTTAATCAAAAATAAATGTTCTCAGCTTATGTAATCCATATGAATCTAAGGAGAGATACAGTCTTTCTGCCACACTTTATTTACTGATAATGACCTGAGACAGGACACGTACACACATAGTATATCCGATAATTTTCCTGCCCGTGTGGAAGATGTTAGTCACTGTACAGGTTTCTGAAGCTCTAAAGAATGTTCTGGACAGTGGGAGTAATTTAAATTTACCTCAGAACAACACTGAGACTCCAACAGAGAACGAAGGAGGAGAATACAGCAAGCTGTTACCATGAGTAAGTTTTTAAATCTTATATAATCCTTATTCTGATAATATAAAACTAATATTAATTTATTCTTCCTCATTTTCTCACAAGCTTTTGCCAGTTTATGTGAAACATTGTCATTTAATGTCACTTACATGGTTTGGTTAGCATGTAGATAACACTGCTTAATCATGCTAACATACTGCCTTATGTAGCTTAGCACAAACAGATTAGCTCACAGGTGGCTAAGCTAAATAACATTATAGATAGCAGTGTCATAAGCTAACCAAAAACTGAACCACACTCTCACACTACAGTCAATTTGGGGACCACCAATTAGCCTAATATGCATGTCTTTGGACTGCAATAGGAAACCAGAGCACCCGGAGTTAACCCACCAAGCACAGGGAGAACATGCAAACTCCATAGACACAGAAGCAGAAATCGAACCTGGCCGGGAATCAAGCCCGGACCCTGGAGGTGCAAGGCGACAGTGCTAACCACATCATGCCCCACCAAACCCACATACTGTACATAAAGTATTATTATTTGACAATTAACTTTAGATTTCAGCAGTGTCTGTATTGTTATAGCTCATGTGTTTCAACAGGAGAGAAACGCCTGAACAGGTGTGGTCTAAGCATAACGTGCTTCTCAGTGTTTTTCATTTAGTTTTAGATTTTCTTCAGGGATGGCAAACATTTCAGATGCACTCTTAAATTATGTTTTATAGTATGGTAAATTCAGCACTGTTTTTTAATTAACGCCTAAACTTATTGTACTGTATTTAGGAGGAATGTAAGAGAAATTGTGACACATATACCTAGTTGAACTTTCTCCTTTATGATTTTGTTGCTGATTGCAGGTTCTATCCTTCAGTTCAGTCCCTGATGTTCACACCCACTTCAAGACCCTCAACTCTGCTATTAACAGCACCAAAGCCTCTTACATCCTCAGACTGGCCAACAGGCTTTATGGAGAGAAGACGTTCAATTTCTTGACTGTAAGCCTTTCACTACTGTATCTTTTCTTTGGTTTTGCTTTGTTACAAAAATATGATTAGGATTCAAGGGTTACAATACTAAAGGTATCAAGACTATAAAATAACACATGGAATTATAGCAAAAATGCAAGCAACCAAAATGTTATATATATATTAGATTCTTCAACATAGCCTTCTTTTGCTTGGATGACAGTGTCCTGAGTGTGTTGTGCCTTTTGGTTCAGGAATATGTGGATTCTACTCAGAAGTTGTACCAAGCTGACATGCAGGCAGTAGACTTTATTGGATCATCAGAAGAGTCACGAAAGCTCATCAACCAGTGGGTAGAAGAGAAGACTGAGGGTAAGGATCAAATTAAACTACAATATTTGTACTACAAGTATTGGTCTTAATTGTTGTCTTGCTTTTGGTTTCAGGTAAAATCAAAGATATTTTGCAGCCAGGGATGATTACAGCAAGGACTCAAATTGTCCTGGTGAACGCGATTTATTTCATGGGGAAATGGAAGCATGTGTTTAAAACTAGAGACACTAAAGAGATGCCCTTCAAGATCAACCAGGTGGACGTCACACAATACACATTCACGTCATAGTACTTTAGTCTTCATCATATTCTTTAACTGTATAGAATTTGTATTTCTCAATAGAGTTTGTAATTTAAATGTCATTACAGTAATAGAACGGAATTTGTTTAGTAGCTCTGAAAGACCAGCAGTAGTGAAGAGTATGAAACAAAAAAATAATTGCCCAGAACATACTGTATATACAATGAAATATATGTGCAGTGCAACTTGGATGGTAAAAATGGTGCAGTTCAAACAGGTATGATCAGAAGAAAAAGGATTGCACAGATATTAATAATCATAATTTGTTTGTGTATGATTATTAGAACGAGACAAAACCAGTGCAGATGATGTACCAGAAAGGGAATTTCCTCTACAACTACATTGATGAGTACAAGCTGCAGGTACTGGATTTCCCATATTTGGATGAGGAACTCAGCATGGTGGTGCTTTTGCCTGAGGAGTCTGTGGATGGCTCAGACCCACTTCAGAAGGTCAACACACACCTCTTCAAAAATTGAAGTGTCTTTCTAAATCTATTGCAAGCTGTCCTGTTCAAGCTTTTTGCTTTTCCAGTTAATTTTTTATCTTGTGTGACACTTCTTTATCAGGGTGTCCCTACTGTTACTGTTGTAGTTTTGGAATAGAAAAATTGGCCATCAAACCTTAAAGCTTAGAGCATTTTAGTTTATACATGCATGCAAATATAATGGCAGTGACTATTGTGCTAAAACTACCTCAGTATCTCTCTCCATGTGATACTTACTTTTGCACAAACTTCAATATATTATATTACCTATTATATTATATTATATATCAATATGTTTATGCTACCTACAGACATATATTTTGGTTACTGTACGGCCTACAAACAAACAATTTTTAGCGTTCTGTTTGTTAAGGAAAAGTGATGTCATTGCACCCTAGCTCACAATTTCTCCAGTAATTGTAAAATACTAAAATTGTATAATCATTGGCTTACTAGTACCTGTGTGTTTGTTGCTTAACAGCTGGAGAGTGAACTAACAGTGGACAAGCTAACAGAGTGGACAAATCCAGAGAAGATGGAAGGATGGATTTATATCGTAGTCCGTCTGCCCAAATTTAAGCTGGAAGAGCAGTACTCTTTAAAGGAAATCCTGAGTACGATGGGAATGAGTTCTTTGTTCCAGGCCGGTGCTGCAGATCTGACAGGCATGAGCTGCCAAGAAGAACTTTTTGTGTCGTCAGTGATCCACAAAGCTTTTGTCGTGGTTAATGAGGAAGGCACAGAGGCAGCAGCAGCAACCGCAGTTGAATTGGACGGATCATGCAGGGCACAGTGTTACTTCACGGCAGACCATCCCTTCCTATTTTTTATCAGACACAACCCTACTAAAAGTATTCTCTTTTTTGGGAAGTTCAGAGGTCCACAGTAGAGTTGTGCTGTACAAACAAAAAGTGTACAAAAAAGCAATACTTGTTTGGAAGAGTTTATCAATACAAATAACAATATGCATAAAAACGTGTTGCAAATGCACAGAGGTCGCTTTTTGGATGTGCAAATGTGCATTGCTTTTATGTAATGACTAGTGCTACATATTATGTTATATACTGACACTAACAAAAAAGGGATAAAATAAACCTGTTGAAATGTAGCCATGCAACAAATGGTTTCATAGAAGAATGATTGTATTACAGCTACTACTGGGTGATTCACTTGAAAGAGACCTCAAATTTTTGGTAATAACTCTCGCTATGATGAAGCAATTTGAACCAAAAATGCGCTAAATACCTTGATGTATGTGTAATCGATTACATTAAATGCGACTGTATCATAAGTGTGTGTTGAATAAGAGCTCACAGTCTCTTGTGTGAGGCATCTCAGACATTTTGTAGGCGACCGCTGCAGACAAAGTTGCACGTCACTGTGTCCTCCGACATTTTCGGACGGCCTCTGCCATGAGAAGGGATCAATGATCCAGTTATAACATTCTCTGAATCCTCTGAATAACATTCTTTGAGTGAATATTATTTTATTTAATATTATTCATGAAGTTTGCACCATGAAGACGTGCAACTCCCTACGGTAAACGATAGCTGTCTGGTACCTCCCTTATCGGTCCAAGACGGCATTCCAGCATTTACGAAGCTATGTACACTGATGAGCACATTGTAGATGATTTCCTTCAGATTGCTTCATCTGAGCAAAAGTTATTACAGAATATCCAGAGCCGTTTCAGGTGAATGGCGCTGTACATGTATCCCACAGGATGGCACTATCAAGTTCTGTAAGGTAAGAGGTGATAGCTAAAAATAATGATTAAGGCCAGATCCGAGTGTTGCAGTGAATCAGAGACATAAGGCAGATTTTAAAAATGAACCCTTAATATTTAGTTGAAAAGAAATAGTTTTGAAATTTGAGTTTTAAAAAGAACATAGATAACTGTATACATTTTTTGGGCATCTTAAATCGATCGCCGTAAAGAATTTTAAGAAACCTTTGTTGTACGTATCTATTTTTCTCCCTGAAGTTTAACCTGTACCATGAGTAAAATCAGAATGATGAGTAAAAGTCACTAATTGCTCTAATCAATATTTGCACTAATCGCTACTAGCTAAATATAAACAAACAGTTGCACCAATACATAGCACCCCTTAAATCTTAATTTTTTTTTTTTTTGCTAACGTTTTAAATGTCAATAAATAAATATGAAATAAATACTGTCGTATTTATGTTGTTCAACTTTAACACTACAACACAAAAATATGCCAGCCTGACCCATGCAGTAAGCTGCATGGTTAGTGGTCAAAAAAGCATCACTTTGTCGTGCGGCAAAAGCTGGAGACACTATTGACTTCTACGCCGTTAAGCCAAGAATGGGAATGAGAGGCTACAGTGGGCACAGGTTCACCCAAACTGGGCATTTGAAAACTAAAAAACAAAAAAAGTGCCTCGTCTTTATTTATCTTTTGCAAGTTTAAATTTGATGAACTATTGTGTAGATTAGAAAAACAGAATACACTCCTATTATAATAACATACTACTGTATATTTTAGCAGTTAGTTTTTCTTCTTAATTGAATTACCCCAGTACTGTTGCTCTGCCCTTATTAACCCTGTTTGATTCAGTGAAGTCACTGAAAGGGATTTTAAAAATTCATCCTATTAGTATTTATGTTATGCATTGTGGACAAAATTGTTGGCACCCTTCAATTAAGAAAGAAAAACCCACAATGTTCTTTGAAATAACTTGAAAATGACAAAAGTAATAATAAATACATTTTACTGAGAAATAACTAATGAAAATAAGACATTGCTTATTAATTCTGGTTCAAGAGAAGCATTTTAAACAACAAATTAATATAAATGGCCTGGACGTCCTTTTGAGGCAATTACTGCACTCAAGTGATTTCTGTAACTTCCAATGTCTTCTGCACCTCTGGACAGGTATTTTGGCCCACAAACTGCTCCAGCTGTCTCAGGTGTGAAAGGTGTCTTCTCCAGACTGCTTGTTTCAACTCTTTCCTCATAGAAGACCACTTCAGAAGAGTCTTTTTTGTTCTTAGTTTCACTGAATTTCTCTTTATTTTACGTCTATGAAAATAACCCAAAATGTTCCAGTTTTGGCATATCTGTCCAAAGTACATTCTCCCAGAAGCTTTGTTTCTCGTCAATATGAATTTTGACAAATTCCAAGCTTGTTTTTTATTATTTGCTTTTCCCATTTTGTCTCAAACTGTGACGGATGGTCCAATCTGACACTGATGTAACTTGACTTTGGAATTCATCAATAAATCTCTTTGGAAGTTGTTCTGGGTGCTTTGCTTACCATTTGTATTATCTGTCTCTTCAATTTGTCATAAACGTTCTTCTTGCTGCCATGTCCAGGTCAATTGCTTACAGTCCTGTAGACCTTAAACTTTTGAAAAATATTTACAAATGTGATCAAATGAACATTAAATTGCTTAGTGATGGTCTTCTAGTCATGTATTTAACATGTACGTTATGTCTATCATTTTCTTTCTAATCTCTCCTTAGCGCTCTCCTTAGTGTTCTGTGGTCCATGTTCAATGTGGTGACACCAAACAGCATTTAAATAGGTTTAAATAGGTTTAAATAGATTTAAAAAAGCAATGTCTGATTTTCATTAGTTAATTTTCAGTATTAACTAATACACTCTGTGCGCCGTTGTTACAGGTGGAGCTAAGAAAAACACATCTCGATGCTGAAACTTCGACACAATAGGTATGTTTCAGACCTGCCCGCTGAGCATCAGCGCCGCACTCAGTATGGTCTACTTAGGAGCCAGAGGAGGGACTGCTAAGGAAATGGCTAAGGTATGAGAGTTTATTCAAATACATTAAACCAGAACTGGAATGTCTGAATACATGTCAAAATTGGGACTTCACACATATGCAAGAAACATAGCTGCCAATTTTTCAACGAAGCTTGGCCTAAGATATTGAAAAAAAGAGCACTGGTTCTGTATATTTTAGTAATGCAATGTTAAAGTAAAACAACAGATGCATGTGACTTTATTTATTCCAGTTCGGACAATATATGAAATATTAAATATATATAGGGCCTGTAATGATTGCAATACTGTTGTAGGTAGGCACTAAATAGACAAACGTTAGTTAAACAAAAAGCATGTCTTTTTATTGCAGACATGCTCTCTCACTTCTGTTCCCTAATGCTGTGCATTTTCTTACAGCTACAAGATGGCACATTTTACATAAACATGCACAAGGTTTACATGAACATACATTGCTCTCTTTTTTATTTATATAAATGGAGCAAAGGCAATTTAGTATTTTCATTCATCTGAAATTTTAGGACATTGGCCTCATTACTGTACTTTAACATTCTATTACTAAAACTGTTACAAATTGATATGAGCTAAACTCAAAATAAACCACATACTGTAGTTCAATATCATATTTGAATGTCATTTGTTTATTCTAACTATTTCCTGAGAAAACATTGTTTAGAAAGCAGTTTTTACCTACTGTACTTTTACTAATAATAACAACCCACTGAACCCATTCTGACCTTGTGGTGTGTGTGTGTGTGTGTGTGTGTGTGTGTGTGTGTGTGTGTGTGTGTGTGTGTGTGTGTGTGTGTGTGTGTGTGTGTGTGTGTGTGCAACACACTCTCTCTCTTCTCGTCTTACACAGTAACCTTTCCTCCTCCCTTATTTGTGCGGGACGACTTTCTCACACATACACAAACAAAAACAATGCTATGAGACGCCGTATAGGGCTTAAATCAAACTTCACTCATGCACACACATATGAAACACTTGCATACACATATATGAAACAGTCACACATACATATAT
>JAAGKR010001143.1:42637-128982 GCA_011419295.1 Clarias macrocephalus
CTAAGATATTGAAAAAAAGAGCACTGGTTCTGTATATTTTAGTAATGCAATGTTAAAGTAAAACAACAGATGCATGTGACTTTATTTATTCCAGTTCGGACAATATATGAAATATTAAATATATATAGGGCCTGTAATGATTGCAATACTGTTGTAGGTAGGCACTAAATAGACAAACGTTAGTTAAACAAAAAGCATGTCTTTTTATTGCAGACATGCTCTCTCACTTCTGTTCCCTAATGCTGTGCATTTTCTTACAGCTACAAGATGGCACATTTTACATAAACATGCACAAGGTTTACATGAACATACATTGCTCTCTTTTTTTATTTATATAAATGGAGCAAACGCAATTTAGTATTTTCATTCATCTGAAATTTTAGGACATTGGCCTCATTACTGTACTTTAACATTCTATTACTAAAACTGTTACAAATTGATATGAGCTAAACTCAAAATAAACCACATACTGTAGTTCAATATTATATTTGAATGTCATTTGTTTATTCTAACTATTTCCACAAGCAACACAATAAAATCCTCACAAAAAGTATTTCAAACAATATGAAACAGGAAAAAAAAAAAAAAACAGAATTTAAATTTGACAGCACTTCAAAGTTTGTTACTCATAACAGCACTTTCTGTTTACTGTATGTATGCAGCAGTCAACAATTAGGTATACAGTAAGTGGGCTGATGTCTGATGTGCCTCACTGGATACCTTGGTGCTGTTTTGACCACAGATGTATCACTAGCCCCTGAATGCAGTGCCGATCCCAAACCCGGATAAAATGGGAGGGTTGCGTCAGGAAGAGCACCCGACATAAAACTTGTGCCAAGCTTATATGTGCGGACTGGATGGTTTGCTGCATCAACCCCTTGCCAGGTGTAGCCGAAAGACCAACAACAACAATGTATCACTAGGATCACCGTTTTGATTATTGCATTGGTCTGGAGGAATGTATAGCAAGTCAGGAGTAATTTTCTTAAAGAATGAAGAGTTCCTAACAATAGAATGTCTGTCTCTGGCTCCTGTTACTGTACTGTAGAGCCTTTGCTGACAATAGAGCACAGTGTCATCTGGAGAGAAGGTATGTGGCACAGCATGACATCGAGAGTCTGCATGAGATTTCATCATGGCTTTTGCTTTGTGATCTTGTTTTCAGTCAAAACACATCTGACTCAGATAACAGTCAAATCTGCCTTCTGCAATATGTTTTAGAAAAGGAATTTATGTGCACTAAATGTTAAAAACAGCAACTCATTAAGTTATTTCTACTGTTGCAGTGTGTGGTGTAGACCTGAAAAGTCTTTAAATGTTGCTTTCGTGGAACTCCTGGTGGTTTTGCCACAAGAGCTTTGTCCAAGTTGTGAATAAACCTTTTAGCTGAGGCATTGGCTTGAGAGGTTCGATACAAATGTTGATGAAATCCTAGGGGTACCAAACATTAGCAGTGCCCTAGTGTCCTTCATTGGGCCATACCCAATAAACTCTTGATATACTGTAGTACTACGGGTTTGGGGTTCTGCTGCTTGGTGAACTGCTGCAAACATCTGTTTTGTTTGATTAGCTGAGAAAAGATAAAGCCAAAAAAGTTGAGCGTGGTCATATTTTTTTGCAATTGAGCTTGTTGTCTTTAAGCCTCTTGAACAGTGCTCAGAGATTATTGTGTTCAGGTACCATCGACTATTCTGTCATCCCTGAGATTTTTTTATGCCAGAGAGGCCTTGGAGTGTTTGTCATATTGCATTTTAAAAAACTTCTGCGGCTGAAGATATGCCAAAACTTAGTTGTTTATAGCTCCTTAATCCAAGGTGAGTGGTGATTGTGGTGATGTATCTCTGCTGTCTGGGTGAAGTTCTAGATTCAGCCCTAAGATTTAGTTTGACACTGTGGCTCCCTTTAGTTCATGATCTACATCTTCCATGGTGGGAGTGATGGGAGTGACGTTCTCTCTCCATGGTCTATGGCTTGGCGCATATCAACACAAATTCTTACTTGGTCGAGATTCTTTATGAGGTGTGACAATGGGTGAAACCCATAGTGTGGAGACGGTGACCTCAATTAGCTTCTACTTTCCAAAGCTCCTCTCAACCTTTTTGCAAATGTGGCAAACTACACATCAATGTAGGTGACATATCACCTTGATGACAGGATTGATGAGCAGTTTCACCTAAAATTTCATTTTGTCTATCCCTTGAAAGAGTTCATGGTAGCTGTCTACAGTACCAGCTCATCTGCAACTGCACGGTAGTACATGGATGATATTGTGGTAAAAACTTTGATCAGTCCTAGTGCTTTAGAGGTATAGCTGAGAACATTAAATCCTTCATCTTTGATCACAAAGAATAAACATGGTTTCCCATATCCGGTACTGGAATGCTGGATCTGAAAAGATACATCTTGGTGTTGGGGGAGACCATCAGTGGACGTGGAATTATCTCAAAACTTTTCTAATTTTCAGAATCTCCAGAATCAATGGAACATTATTGCATTACAAAAACATGTAGTATGCATCTTCACTGATGAAGGAATTTCAGTCACTGCTTGGTGTACTTTCTACATGATGGATTTTCTTTGTGTTTCTGTATGTTTCATGCTGTGTCTTGTCTTGTCTTAGTGTCTCTAAATTTGAACCACACTGGTTAAATGGCTCAGCTTTCCACAAGCCCCACCAAAGCTATTTTTGGCAGGGCATTCAACATCGTGAGGACATTTAGTTTTTAGTTTCTGCACTGGCTATGTACATATGTATCGCTTTCCTGAGGTTGAATGCTTGCCTCACATGAATGTTTGTGTACAGTCTTTTGGTGTTGTGCTCTTTTCTATGCCCACTGCCTGTATTTCAGACAGCTCAAGAGTCCTGCCATGTTCTGGGAACTCATTAAGGGACTCTTCTGGTCCCTTTAGTGCTTTCCTGAGCAGTGCACATGTGCAGCGATTGATTATTAGAATTTAGATTTCTGCATCAAGAGTAGCAAATTAAACACAGTTTTTAGCTAGTATCCTCAGCCTTGTGTGATAACTGTCCATTTTTTCTGGTTCCTGCGATGTTTTTTTGAAAATATACAATAGACTTGATACTGAATATTTTTCTTGGGAGAAAAATATCCAGACAGACTAGCATTCTCGGTAATATTCATTGCAGAGGTATAGTTTTCAAACCTTTGCATGGACTTATTCCATTGTGGTTTGACGGAGCAAGGGTGTGTTTCTGTCTTTCCCTATCTCTTCGAGCATCAACTCAGGCTGATTGTTGCCATTAGTTTAAATTAACTTAGCTTGTTCTCCTTTCTCACTCTCTCTCTCCGTTATATCATTGTCATCACAAGTGACTTCGCTTAATCTTTGTGCGTTCCACTACAAGTGAAAAAAACTTTTTTTTTCTTTTTTTTTTTTAAACCATGGCTTTTTATTGATTCTTTGCATGCAGGCTTTCTCAATTCCGTTCCCTACTCAGCAGTGTAATTAAAGTTAATTAAGTTAATTAAAGAGCGTATTATACTACATCAACAAGATGACATTTTACATTAACAAACACAAGGTTTATCAGAACATCACAGGTCTTACCTTACCACCAGCAAAATCACCTACATCCTCTCCAGAAACATCATTGAAGGACGGCAGGCCATAGCACAGAACTCTGGGTCCTACAGTATACAGAAGCTTTCCTTTCTTGATCTATACCTCAATTATCTCACTCTATCCACATGATTAAACATGATTAAGTTTTACATGATAAAACTTAAATACAAATATTTTAATGTCACTGTACTCTTTAAATGATATCCTGAGTAAGATGGGCATGAGCTCTTTGTTCCAGGCCGGTGTTGCAGATCTGACAGGCATGAGCTGCCAAGAAGACCTTTTTGTGTCGTCAGTGATCCACAAAGCTTTTGTCGTGGTTAATGAGGAAGGCACAGAGGCAGCAGCAGCAACCACAGTTTTAATGGTAGGATCATGCAGGGCACAGTGTTACTTCATGGCAGACCATCCCTTCCTATTCTTTATCAGACACAACCCTACTAAAAGTATTCTCTTTTTTGGGAAGTTTAGAGGCCCACAGTAGAGCTGACTCTAACAAAAAGTGAATTCAGTGGAACCTTGGATTATGAGCATAATTTTTTCCGGTAGCATGTTTGTATACCAAAACACCAGAAGTGAATAAACCAAAGTGAATTTGCCCAAAAGAAATAATGAAAACTTAAATTATTCGTTCTACAGCCCAAAAATAAATACATAAAAATAATTAATACAAAATATAAAGTAGAAATAAAACAAATTAACCTGCACTTTATCTTAAAAAAAAAAGTAAAAATAAAGCCTGACAGATTGGTGTTTCTGGTAGTGTTTGTGCTATGTCTGTGTGTGTGTGTGTGTGTGTGTGTGTGTGTGTGTGTGTGTGTGTGTGTGTGTGTGTGTGTGTGTGTGTGTGTGAAACACACTCTCTCTCTTCTCGTCTTACACAGTAACCTTTCCTCCTCACTTATTTGTGCGGGACGACTTTCTCACACATACACAAACAAAAACAATGCTATGAGACGCCGTATAGGGCTTAAATCAAACTTCACTCATGCACACACATATGAAACACTTGCATACACATATATGAAACAGTCACACATACATATATACTAATAACTGCTCACACAAATGAGCATGAAATGCGTGCACACACACCTATGAGATGCACGCACACACACCTATGAGATGCACGCACACACACCTATGAGATGCATGCACACACACCTATGAGATGCATGCACACACACCTATGAGATGCACGCACATTTCCCAATGATTACATTATTTTCAATTTTTTCCAGAGCTACCATAATTTTTATACAGACTAGTTTCATTAGTTTGTTTAAAAAAATACTTATATATTTATAGAACCACATTTAAAAAGCAATGTCTGGTTTTCTTTAGTTCATTTTCAGTATTTATTATTATTATTATTATTAGTAGTAGTAGTAGTAGTAGTAGTAGTAGTAGTAGTAGAGTTACTTTTGTATTAATAATACATAATATTAATGTTGGTGGCATATTACAAAACCAATCACAATTCTCAAGTAAAAGTAGAAGTCCTCCATTTACATGTGTACTTCATTTAAAGTATTCATCTTACAATTTAGCAAAGTATCAAAAGTAAAGGGCTTAGTTTAACTAAATGTAGTCTTTTTCATATTAAATCTCTCTCTTTCTCTCTCCTTCCTGATTGTGAACGTTCCTGTCTGCAAACAGCTTCTGTTACATGTAGTTATGGTAAGATATAGTTAAGTAGAAGAACAAAGTAACGGAATTTTAAATCTGTCATCACCAAATTAGTGACTTGAATATGAAACGGATGAAGTAAAGTTTGTTACTATTTGCTTCTTCTTCTTTTTTAAGCCTCTAGTGAATTTCGCTACTTACGTTCTGTTCATCCCCTTTCTTCCAAATTTGAAGTTTGTATGCTATAGTATGTAGTGGAGTAAAATTAAAACTATCCTCTAATAAACCTGCTATCCATGAAATATGTACGTAAGTACAGTTACAAAGTAAATAAACTCAGTTACAAAGTCTGCTAATAAAATTATCTATAATCTACAATATAACTTATAATAAAGTATTGTCATGTAAACAAATGTTTCCTCCTAAATGTTTATCAATTTCACATATTACTGATAAACGCTTGATTTCTCATTTCATTTAACAGCATGTGTTGTTTATTAATGAAGACTCTCTCACTCGGGACAGAGATGCAGAGTGTATCAGTACTGTTGCTCCTGTTGGTGATGACCAGCATTGCTGTGATCACCAAACTAGTGACCTGGAAATGAAACGGATGAGGAAGAGTTTATTTGTATGTCCCAAAATATTCAACCATATTGGGTTTTTCTTTCTCTATCAGATAGGTACAAACAATTTTGTCTACGTGTGTATGCCTTCTCTTTTTGGGATGGGCCATGTTTTGTAAAAGTACAGTATAACAAAATCAATGAAAGGGTTAAATCATCTGGATCCTCCTCCCGTCTCTTTCCCAAAACACTACTACACTGGGGAGTTTACTGCACTGCTTTAAATTTTTTCCTACACATTGTCATGTAGCCCTAAAGTTATCATTACATTTAAAATGCGTACATTCGCTTCTTCTTCTTCCGGAAAATGGCAATGACGCAGAAAAAAATTACAACTCAAAAATTATCTGTGCTATTTCTTTGCCTTTGTGATTTTTTAAAATACTTTTTGCTCAGTCGTGTTTGTTCAGTTAAAATAAAGTAAATCTTATTGCCCAGGTTGTGCTAAAAAAAGGATATTTCACTCTATACTGCACAACCCTGACCCCATTAAAACATACTGTAGTAATGCCCCCTGCACCATCTTTGTACCCCAGTGAGGGTTTTTCTTTCTTTCTTTTTTTAAACTTTCTCCTTACATATCAATTGAGTAAATGGAGGGCAGGTTTAGTATTAAGATGCAGGAAAACGTTGCATTTCAACTTTTACTTTTTACTTCTTATCTTTATAACAAATGAAGAAGGAAAATGCACACAGGAAAGTTTTGGTTTACATTCAGTAACAATAACATTAGTGTTATTGTGTTCAGGTCTTTAAAAAAGAACTTTTCACTTTTTTCTGTCCCTATTCAATTCTTCTTCTTTTTTACTGTGTGCTTTAATCGTTGATTTGAGTTTTGAATCCTTAACAGTGACTGGGAAATGTATATATTCTGTTTAAAGATTCTAAATCTTCTAAATGGTATTCATGTTTATGTTTTTAATTTGTAAGGAAAGCACTCTCCTATTTTGGAATTTTGAAGTTTTTTTTTTTTTTTCGAGGCAAAAACACACAATAATCCAGTGAGTAATACACTTCAATTCAATTCAATTTTATTGGTATAGCGCTTTTAACAATTGACATTGTCGCAAAGCAACTTTACACAATCAAGAGAATTATTTCTTTTAGTTCGCTTGAAAGGTGAATGTGTATGAATCAAGCTTGAAATCAGCAGAGTATTAGAGACAGGTGTGCAAACAGGGCATGGGAAAGGACACATGACGGGCTAGGGAAAACATGAGCACATGAGAAAAAGTGACAGCGTGGGAAAAAAACAGGTCAAGAATGATGACACAGGGACGATCACAGCAGGTCATTTACCTTGCCCTGGTAAATGCAATTAATTTCAAAGGAAAATGGAAGCATGTATTTAATATTAGACACTAAGAGACATTAAGAGCCCTCAGGTTGGATAATGTGCATTGCTTTTATATACCAACTAATGCTATATGTTATGTTATATATTGACTTACAAAGAAGACACATAATAAATCTCTTGAAATGCAACCATACAATAAATGATTTCATAGAAGAATGGTGGAATTACGGCTGCTACAAACTTATATCATGAGCACAAAACTGAGCTTAATGCACATTTATATGCATCGAATTCTCCATGAATGTTAGTTTTTATGATTTCGCAAGAATCACCACAGTATAAGCAACTTATGCAGTGTTTCTAATGTGGTTTAATCTGTGTATGTTGTGCTCATAAATCATGTCAGTACTGTATTATGTGGTACAATGTGTTGCTGAGCTGCACTGAAGAATCTATTACCTTTGAGGCAAAATATGCTTTTATTTAAAATGTATTTAAAATTTTTAAAACAACAAGTGATTGCACTGTCCAACAAGTCATTTTGAGTGTTTTTATCCAAACTGAATAAAACCTTGCTCATCAAGTTCATGCTGCATGGTGCAATACTTCTCTTCAACTTTGTTCACCAGGAAGATTAAGATAATCCCTTTGAAACAGATTAAATTAATACGGATGGTTTAACACCTCTTTCCACAAGTTAAGAACTACACAGTGTAACAAAAATAGCTGATCATAAAATTATGGAAAATGTATTACATATTAATTTGATGTGCTTATTCTGCAAGAAATTAACATAAGCAACCTTCTGAAGAGCTAATCACTTTAGACCACTAGATAGATACAGTAGATACCTGTACATAGATAGCATGTAAATGTCACCACAAATATGTTTTACTATGCAAAAGAAAATGTTGATCATAATATTGCGGAGTTTGAATATTTTAAATACTGCTGATGGTTTCAGGAGTTTAAAGAGAATGCAATAATAAAATAAAATAATAAGATGAAGAAGAAGAAGAAAAATGGGTACAGGTTCACCTAAACTTCAACTTTAAATCTGATAATAAACATTGATAATAAGAAAAAACAGAACACACTTTCTTACAACTACAGTGTAATATGATATTTTACTATATAATATAGTATTATTTAATTAGTTAAATATATATAACTATAATAGCACATTTTAGCAATTCATTTCTCTTCTTGATTAAATTGCCCATCTACCGTTGCTCCTCAGTTATTAACTCTGTTTAGCAAAAGTCACTGGGGTGCAAAATCCATCCTTTTGCTATTTGATGTTTTGCAACAGTATGTAAAACATACTTAGGCCTTCATTTTGTGGGACAGGCCAAATGTACGTACGTATAACAACAACAAATCAATGTGAGAATTAAATCATCAGGATCCCTCTCCCGTCTCTTTCCCGAAACACCACTGAAACACGGCACTTGTGCGTTTATCACACTGCTTTAAAATCAGTCTGTGGTGTGACTCACAGTTCAGTTAAAATTAAACTCTATAAGCACAATCCTGACCCCAAATATATTTATTAAAACATAGTGCAATCTTTGCACCCCAAAGAGGGTTTTTCTTTCTTTTTTTATATATACTTCATTTATCTTCCTCTTTATATATCAACTGGGTAAATGGAGGGTAGGTTTAGTATCAAGATGCAGGAAAATGTTGCATTTGAACTTTGCATTTACTTCTTATCTTTATAACAAAGGAAGAAGAAAATTGCACACCGGAAACTATTGGTTTACATTAATGACCTCAATCTCATAAACCCTAGTGCCGTGTTCAGCTTTAAAGAAAAAAAGACTATTGCTAATAGTAGCTTCAACCTGGACCTGTACCCGGCCATAAGCAAAGAGAACCCGAATGGAAACCTGTTCATTTCCCCGCTAAGTATCAGCGCTGCATCAGTATGGTCTACTTAGGAGCCAGAGGAAGGACTGCTGACTGGCTGAAATGGCTAAGGTAGGAGAATTTGTCCTAAATACATAAAACCAGGGCTAGAATTCCTGAATACATGTCAAAATTGTGACACACAGAATGCACCACAGATGCAAACTTTTCACACTAGGGCAGTAAATTTATTTACACACAGAACACAGGCAACTACATTCATATTTAGCATATATTCATATTTATATATTTATATATTTATATAACAGTGTATCACTATTTACACCCATCAGCCATAACATACGATCACCTGCCTAATATTGAGTAGGTTCCGCTTTTGCCTCCATAACAGTGATGCAATGTGTGTTCTGACACCTTTCTATCACAACCAGCATTAATGGTTCTATCAATTTGATCTACACTAGCGCTTCTATTGGATCACACTACACGTTCCAGCCTTTATTCTCCATGTGCATCAATGAGCTCTGGCCACCCATGACCCTGTCGCCAGTTCACCAGTTTTCCTTCGTTAAAAGTACTTTTGGTAGGTCCTGACCACTACATACCAGGAAAATTCTACAAAACAGTTTTGTGTGTGCCCTGCGATGGTTTAGCACCCTACCCAGGGTGTACCTCACCTTGAGCCATAAGTCTCCTGGGATGGACTCCCCATGAACCTGAATACAGGATAAAGCGGTATAGACTATGCGTGATTGAGTGACTCAGTCCTCTAGCCATCACAATTTGGCCTATGTTAAAGTACTTAAAATCTATGCTTGCCCATTTGTTCTGCTTCTAATACATTAACTTCATGAATAAGGTTTACTTGCTGCCTAATATATCCCACCAACTTCTAGTCGCCATTGTAATGAGATAAAGCTACTGTGAGAAGCACCAAACTGTAATGGATAGAGGGCTGCGTCAGAGCAACTAAAAAACTGCAGCTCTTGTGGGATATTCCCAGGCTGCCATGGTGTGTCCACTTTTGGTGGTCAGGACACACCAAAAGTGATACAGGGAAGGAAAACCAGTTAGCTGGCAAGAGGGTCTTGGTAGGCCAAGGCTCACTGATGCACATGATGGGAAGTGACGGCTGGCCCGTTTAGTCTCATCCAATAGAAGAGCTACTGTAGTCCAAATTGTGGAAATTAATGCTGGTAAAAATAGAAAGGTGTCAGAACACACACGTCATAATTGCTTTGCTAATGTTATGGCTGATTATTGTGTATTCATACAAACACTCAGGGGCTAAGAGCTTAAGAAAGAATATAACAAAAGACAAAACACTCTCTCTCTCTCTCTCTCTCTCTCTCTCTCTCTCTCTCTCGCTCTTCTTTCACACACACACATATACACTGATCCACTTTGGTCAACATTTCTATATTAAAGAAAAGAGGAGGAAAAAATTTGTGTTCTAGTAAGTGTGAAACTTGTGAAAAAGTAAAGGTAAGTGATTGTGTCAATCTCACACTCAATACATGAACATTGGTAGCCCTATAATAAATCTTTGCAATTGTACTCATTATATTTGTACTTTCATGTATTATTGAAAGAGTTTTACTAGTTCAATATTTTTAATGTTCGTTATTGTGATAACTGTTAAACTGCACAATAGACAGCCCCAGAGAAAACAGTGTAAACCCACATACATAAAGTTTGACAATAGCTAAAGCTATAACTAGTGTCTAGTTTCTCCAGGAGAATAATAAGAAAGCAACTGTTAAGATGTTCAGGTAATCATGACATTTAGTTTTAGATTTTCTTCTGGAATGTCATACAGAAGCACTTTCAGCCACAGACTGAGACTACCAAAGTTTAAAACTGAACGCCACAGGACGTCATTTATACCAGTGGCAATTAAACTCTATAACTCTTCTCCCTTCATTCGGGAGCTGTCATGACACCACAATCAATAGAACTTTATCATACCCTGATACATTGTGCAATATTATTATCACAATGAAAAAAAATGGCTCTTTATATTTAACCGAAAATAAACATTATATGAATAAATTTTGAGTTTTAAAAAGGATATAGATAACAACTGTATACATTTTTTGGGCGTCTTAAACCGATCACCATACAGAATTTTTGTGAAATCAGAATGGTGAGTAAAAGTCACTAATTGCTCTAATTAATAATTGCACTAATTGCTACTTGCTAAATATATAAACAAACAGTTGCACCAATAGATATCACCTTTTGAATCTCTCTCTCATGCATGTACCCATCATGCTGGGGATTGACCCTCAGCACCAGCGGCTGATCCACTTTGGTTTATAATTCATAACATCTGTTTTGACATTTTTTCATGTTTCTGTATGGGCCAAGTTTTCTTTCCAAGTTTAATTTCTTGAATGACTGTTGCATTTGACATAATATGTGCTTTGTTTTTTTCGACAACCTATTTCTTTCCTTTTTTTTTTTTGTGAAATGTCAACAAATAAATATAGAACAAATACTGTCATGTGCTGCCATCTGTTGTTCCACTTTAACACTACAATACAAAAATATGCCAACCTGAGCCATGAGGTAAGCTGCATGGTTAGTGGTCAAAAAAGCATCACTCATCAAACAGTGGGGCAAATTGGGATACAAAAGCTGAAGACACTATTGGCTTCTATGCTGTTAAGCTAAGAACGGGAATGAGAGGCTACAGTGGGCACAGGTTCACCCAAACTGGGCATTTGAAGACTAAAAAACAACAACAAAAAATGCCTGGTCTTTATTTATCTGTTGCAAGTTTAAATTTGATAAACTATTGTGTAGATTAGAAAAACAGAATACACTCCTATTATAATAACATACTACTGTATATTTTAGCAGTCCATTTTTCTTTTTGATTGAATTACCCCAGGACTGTTGCTCTGCCCTTATTAACCCTGTTTGGTAGAAGTCACTATTTATTAAAAAAAAATCCATCCTATTACTATTTATGTTGTGGACAGAATTATTGGTACCCTTTAATTAAAGAAAGAAAAACCCACAATGGTCATTGAAATAACTTGAAAATGACAAAATAATAAATACATTTTTACTGAGAAATAACCAATGAAAATCAGACACTGCTTTTTAATTGTGGTTCAAGAGAAGCATTTTAAACAACAAACTAATGTAAATGGCCTGGACATAAATAATGGTACCCTTAACTTAATATTTTTTTGCACATCCTTTTGAGGCAATCGCTGCACTCAAGTAATTTCTAACTCTCTTCTGCACCTCTGGACAGCTAATGTGTTTGGCCCACAAACTGCTCTAGGTTTCTAAGGTCTGAAGGGTGCCTTCTCCAGACTGCATGTTTCATCTTTTTCCACAGATATTCAATAGGATTTAAATCAGGGCTCATAGAAGACCACTTCAGAATAATCTGTTTTGTTCTTAGTTTCACAGGAGGTACAGTGTTCTTTTATTCTCTTCATTTTGCGTCTGTGAACATAGCCAACATGTTCCAGTTTTGGCTCATCTGTCCAAAGTACATTCTCCCAGAAGCTTTGTGTGGTTCAATATGAATTTGTTTTTTATGTTTTTGTTTTATTGTTTTTTAATTGTTCTGGTCTGACCCGACACTGATGCACTTTGACTTTGGAATTCACATTTAGTCTCTTTTTACGTTGTTCTGTCTGCTTTGCTTACCATTCATATTATCTGTATCTTCAATTTGGCATAAATTTTCTTCTTGCTGCCATGTGCATGTCAATTGCTTACAGTCCTGTATACCTTAAACTTCTGAAAAATATTTGCAACTGTGATCAAATGAACATTAAATTGATGGTGGGGTCTTATAGCCTTTCCCTTTAACATCTACAGTATGTCTATAATTTACATCTTTTCTAAGGGTACTATAATTTTTATGCAGTTTGTTCTTTTAAATACCTTCATGGAACCACATTTAAAAAAGCAATGTCTGATTTTTATTAGTTAATTTTCAGTATTTATTATGATTATTATTGTTATGTCTTATTATTTTTGTCAGTTTCCAACCACTGTTTTTTTTTTTTCCTTTATCAGAAAGGTACAAACTATTTTGTCTTCACTTTTTGGGATGGGCCATATTTTGAAAAAGTATAACAGCAACAAAACCAATGAAAGGGTTAAATCATTTGGATCCTCCTCCCGATCCCCTTTCCTGAAACACTACTACACTGGGGACTTTACTGCACTGCTTTAAATCACTCGGCGGTGTCACTGCTGCATTTTCACACTTCTCCAGAGCTTCCCTGTGTGAGTATAACGGAATCCAGATCTCTTGAAATTGGTAGGTACATTGTTTCCAACACATTGTCATGTAAACCTAAAGTTATCATTACATTACAACACGTACATGCGTTTCTTCTTCCGGAATATGAGAGTGGCGTAGATTAAAAAATATTATTCAAATCATGATGATGATGATGATGATTATGAAAGAACAAGCCGAGAACAGCGATATAAACACGTGATCCTGTGAATCTACGCTATTTCTTTGCCTTTTGTGACTTTTTAGACTTTTTGCTCAGATGTGCTAGTTCGGTTAAAATAAAGTAACTTGTATTGCCCAAGTTGTGCTGAAAAAAGGATATTGAACTCCAGGGGCGTTTCTAGAATTTTCTAGAAAAAGTGGGGCTCAGCTCCCATTGATGTTTAACACATATTTGGCTTGTTCAGAATCAGTACTCAAAAGAGTCTTCCTGATCTCACACACACACACACGCACACACAAACTGTTTACTGCATAAACCTTTTTCTATTCTCAAGTACAATCAGAAAAACTTTACCAGAAAAAAACTGCATATAACTTTAAACTTGCATTGATTAGCAATTTAAACAACACAGAGGCTGGACAATGGAATAAACTGTGTGGGTGCCAATAATGTCAAACATTTATCTGTTAATTCTTTGACAATACTGCTGCTTTTTGTTGGAAATAAAAATGTGAAAGATACTTTCTGGTGCAATGATTTCAATCAGTGTTGGGATCACAGCGTTAATGTGCATGAGAAGCTGCCCATGTTCTATACGCTCTTGACAGGTTAACAGGTCATTTAGAAATGCTAATCTGCAAAACATGCTAACTTTATGCAATCATACCTGGCCAGGAATTGAATTCGGACCCTGTACTTAACCACTGTGCTGCCTGTCCAGGCAGTTTTGCTTGATAAAATAATATTGTGATAGATATAATGACATCGTTGAGAGGAAAAACATGCTAGTCTTCTGCCCTCCCTGACTGACTGGTAGCCCTAATGTGGGAGCCTAGATCCTAGTGACAGTGAGGAATTGGGTACGACTAAACGGGAGAAAATCGATTGGAAAATAGTTTTTAAAAGAGCAAAATAAATAAAGAGTGAGTTCTGACCTTATGCTTTTATATTTTTTTCTGCCTCCAATACATTAACTTCAGGATAAAAGGTTCAATTGCTGCCTAATTTATCCCACTCCATTGGCCAGCCAATATTGTAACAAGATCTGTAAAGTGTAGCTACTGTGAGAAGCACAAAATTTTTATTTTTTAATTTATTTTTTAATTCAAAAAAAAATAAAGAAAAAGACGTCCATATTTGAGAAGAGATTTGGGTGTGACTGGGTTGTTTGTGTTTTTTTGTTTGTTTGTTTGTTTGTTTTTGTTTTTGTAGGTAACCTAGTTGCTAAAATACAGATACTTTTTTAAAATTATTATTTTGGTCTAGATGCACCCTGAAACTGATCCTGGTGTTGTGTGCGTTTTTTATTTTATTGTATTTTATTTTATTTTATTTGTTAACGTGTGCATCTTATAAAGCAAACCTTGCATTTGTAAGCTAAGTGTGACATAATGAGTCTCCAATAATAATTTCATTATATTTAAATTTTCTGAGAAGTTTTCTTTAGCTATAAGCCATAGTCAATATAGTGACTTGATTTGGAGCTTTGGCAATGTGTATGTCCATATTTGTCAGGCCAATAAGAGAACCATTGAATCTTTGATTCTCTCTCACTCTCATGCACATACAATCCTGGGGATTCATGATTCAGGACAGCCATTTTGAATCATTGTGCTTCCGGACTGATTAATGGAAACCTGTGAGGCTGACTAATTTCTCCCGCACCCCCACACGCATACACATACAATATACTGGACTTTAGACATTTTATACATTCACTTACACACTGAAAATATTGTACTGTATATAACTGTAATATTGGTATCTGGTGCACTGCAGTGTTTGTTTTGTACAATACACGTGCGCTTCTTCCGTGATTTGTTCGCATCTAACAAAGTTCGTAGAACCGCGGTCTGCTCGTATCTGCGGAAATTTGTAACTTGAATGTTTGTAAGTTTGGGACTTACTATATAAGAAAAACAATATGTGACAGCGACAATGCACAGACGTTACCTGTGATCGGATTTTGTCTGATATTTCTTAAGAAACATGACTTGTCAGTAAAGTGTAACAAAACTGTATGTGACATCAACTCACTTGGTTACACATTCACATTTATCTAAATGAACCCAAATTGCATATAAAAGGAATCAGCACTGGTAGTGCTCCATTTTCCTATGAAATATAAAATTAAAATATCCTATTAAAATGCACCAAAGAAAATCATCTTTGACAGTATGAATGAATCATGGGTTGTGTATAGAGTGTGTCACGGCCTGCGCCTGTGAGGGGCGTGCACCCAAATCAATCAAAAATTTTATTGATTTATAATTGTGTTCAAGAGCAAGGCACCAAATACCCAGAAGGCCTCTGTTCGCGGGGCGATGTGATGCGCTCTGGAGACCCCGAGATTATAAAGGGGGTCTGGAATGCTGCCCTTTGATTTCCGCGAGAGGACAGCGCGTGAACGTGCACAAGCTCCCGTGCCCGCCTTCGCATCACCGCTCACCAGCCTGTGCTCACATGCCAGCAGGGCACTGCCCAACCAGACCTGCTCTTCATTTCTTTCCCTCTCTTTCCGTCCTCCCTCCTTTAACCCTTTCCTTCGTCATTTTCCTTAAATAAAATACCCATTTTCCCGTAAGACCTCGCCTTGTCTGTGCTTTATGGTGCTGCACGTGCAACATTAGGTCGAACCCATGACAAGTGATTTAAAAAAAAAAAAAAAGCATCTTGATGCTGAATCTTTGACACAACAGGGCCTTGTGGGAAACACTGGGGTGACATAAAATTACTGCGGAAACTACATTTCCATGAGTTGCTTTGTAGAAAGACAGGATCTGTATAATGTAAGCTTTTCCACATTCCAATTGCATGAGCAAAGGCTGAATGTTTGCTTTCTGTGAATTGCAATTAATATACAGAAACTGTTTTAAGGCAGGAATATCAGCATTAAGAACAAAATTATGATGTTCTGTTTTTTCTGTTCTTAAAAGGTTTATTGATTTTAAACCACAATGCACAAGGATTTTGGTATTCTGTGCCACACTGCATAGTTCAAATATCTGTATGTGTTATGTATTAGATTCATCAAAGATGGAGAGTTTGAGCCGTGCTAATAGCGCCTTCGCCCTGGACCTGTACCGGGCCATAAGCGCCGAGAACCCGAATGTAAACCTGTTCATTTCCCCGCTGAGCATCAGCGCTGCACTCAGTATGGTCTACTTAGGAGCCAGAGGAGGGACTGCTGAGGAAATGGCTAAGGTAGGAGAGTTTAAACTAAATACATAAAACCAGAACTAGAATGCCGGGATACATGTCAAAATTGTGACTTCACAGATATGCAAGAAACATAATTGCCAATTTTTCAAAAATGCTTGGATTGATATCATTTGGAAGACATTGTCCGTAATTGGAATGACTAAATTGGCTGAATTGGACTTTGTATTTTGTGTGTGTATTCATCATATGACTAACAACTCTCAAGTTGGTAGAGGTCCATAAAAGTCTGCACTGACACTGTGCCAGGGAATTTCTGGCAAATCAGACAATTTCAAAGGCTTATTCGGAAACCAGACTTTTGCTCTTAACATTGCTTTGGTTTTAGCAGTGACCGAGTGTCCTTCATGGGCCATACCCAGTCATTGTAATGTTTTTACGTGCAAGAACAAAAACCATGACTTTTTATTGACTCTTTGCACACAGGCTCTCTCACTTCCGTTCCCTACTCAGCGGTGTACCTTAATTAAAGAGCGTATAATCCTACATCAACAAGATGGCGCATTTTACATTAACAAGCACAAGGTTTATCAGAACATCACAGGTCTTACCTTACCACCAGCAAAATCACCTACATGCTCTCCAGAAACATCATTGAAGGACGGCAGGCCATAGCACAGAACTCTGGGCCCTACAGTATACAGAAGCAGTCTAACTCAGGCCCCTTTTTGTCTTGAGCTATGTCTCAATTATCTCACTGTATCTACATGATTAAACTCAATACAAATATTTTAAAGGCACTGTACATATTGACATGTATTTCCCTCTTTGGATAACATTATGTCACTACCCTCAATTATTCTTTTAATGCTTCAGCTGGTAAATAACTTGGCTGCAGTCTTCACACAGTTGTGAATGTTTTGTGAAAGATTTTTACTTGTTCAGTATTCACTTTGTTCATTATTGTGAAAATGGCTTTTGAATTGTACAATAGACAGCCCCATAAAATTGGGCAAACCCACATACTCGCATACTCTCACTCATAGTCCATCGTCTATACTGTTTAATCCTGTATACAGGGTTGTAGGAGGCCTGGAGCCTATCCCAGGAGACTTGGGGCACGAGGTTGGGTACACCCTAGGCAGGGTTCCAGTCCGTTGTAGGGCACATATACACACACTACAGTCAATTTGGGAAACACCAATTAGCCTAATATGCATGTCTTTGGACTGCGGTAGGAAACGGGAGCACCCAGAGTGAACCCACCAAGCATGCAAACTCCATGCACAAAGAGACGGGAATCGAATCCGGACCCTGGAGGTGCAAGGCGACAGTGCTAACCACTAAGCCACTGGGCATTTAGTTAAACATAACATGCTTCTCAGTCTGTGTTTTTCATTAATTTTAGATTTTCTTCAGGGATGTCGAACATTTCAAATGTAGTCTTAAAGGATGTTTTATAGTATGGTAAATTCACCGCTGGTGTTTTTTTTTTTTTTTTTTTTTTTTTTTTTTTTGTCTAATGTGTATTTAGGAAAAATTGTAACATACACCTAGCTGAACTCTCTCCTTTATGATTTTGTCACTCATTGCAGGTTCTGTCCTTCAGTTCAGTCCCTGATGTTCACACCCACTTCAAGACCCTCAACTCTGCCATTAACAGCCCTAAAGCCTCCTACATCCTCCGACTGGCCAACAGGCTTTATGGAGAGAAGACTTTCAATTTCTTATCTGTAAGCCTTCCACAACTGTTTTTTGTTTTTTTTGTTTCAAAAATATGATTAGGATCTTTTTTTTTTTTTCTCCCCAATTTAGTCGTGTCCCCATCACTAGGGGTCTCCCACATTAAGGCTACTACTACCACTCAGCCGGGATGGCTCCGAACCACGTGACGCCAGCCGACCGCATCTTTTCGAACTGCTCGCTCACGCACCGTTGGGGGCGGCGTAACACACTCGGAGGACAGTGCTATCTGCTCCTTCCGTTGCGCAAACTCACAGACGCCCTTGATTGGCTGTAGAGCCGTGATTAATGTGGGAGCACTAAATACCTCTCATCCTTCCCGTCTGAGAGAGCTCGGCCAATCAGCTCTCTCTAGATCTCTGACTGCGAGAGGTTACAGCATCACCTGGGATTCGAACTGGCGATCTCCGGGTGATAGGGCGAGCACGTTACCACTGCGCCACTCGGAGGCCCTATGATTAGGATTTTAGGAGTTATTCTTGACTGTATCCCCAATACTTAACTTACTGTGAGTTGAAAAAAAGTATGCATTGCTACTTTTTTTTCCACAAATTCTCCTTTGTTC
The DNA here is from genome assembly GCA_011419295.1 of Clarias macrocephalus. Lineage (NCBI taxonomy): Eukaryota > Metazoa > Chordata > Actinopteri > Siluriformes > Clariidae > Clarias > Clarias macrocephalus. The sequence continues at coordinate 61,553 of JAAGKR010001143.1, forward strand.
AACAAATTAAAAAGTATTTCTATTTTAAGTCGTGTTCCAAGAAGTGCCAGTGAAAAGTTTGCACACATTCAAGGCCTACAATACTGAAGGAATCAGGACTATGAAATGACACTTGGAATTATAGCAAGAATGCAAACAACCAAAATGTTCAACTGTATATATATTTTAGCTTCTACAAGATAACCTTCTTTGGCTTGGATGAGTGTGTTGTGCCTTTTGTTTCAGGAATATGTGGACTCTACTCAGAAGTTGTACCAAGCTGACATGCAGGCAGTCGACTTTATTGGATCATCAGAAGAGTCACGGAAGCTCATCAACCAGTGGGTAGAAGAGAAGACTGAGGGTAAGGATCAAATTGAACTATAACATTTGTATTACAATTGTTGGTCTTAATTGTTGTCTTGCTTTTGGTTTCAGGTAAAATCAAAGATATTTTGCAGCCAGGGACGATCACAGCAAGGACTCGACTTGCCCTGGTGAACGCGATTTATTTCATGGGGAAATGGAAGCATGTGTTTAAAACTAGAGACACTAAAGAGATGCCCTTCAAGATAAACCAGGTGGACATCACACAATACACATTCACAAAATAGTACTTCAGTCTTCATCATATTCTTTAACTGTATAGTATTTGTATTTCTCAATAGAGTTTGTAAGTTAAATGTCACTATTTTAATAGAACGGAATTTGTTTAGTAGCTCTGAAAGACCAGCAGGAATAAAAAAAGGATGACAAAAAAAGATAATTGCCCTAAACATGTATACAATGGAATATACTGTATGTGCAGTGTGAATTGGATGTTACAAACAGGGCAGTCCTAAAGGTATTGTCAGAAGAAAAAAAGATTCCACAGATATTAATAATCATAATTTGTTTATTGTGGGTAATTATTAGAATGAGACAAAACCAGTGCAGATGATGTACCAGGAGAAGAAATTCCTCTACAACCACATTGATGAGTACAAGCTGCAGGTACTGGATTTGCCATATTTGGAAGAGGAACTCAGCATGGTGGTGCTTTTACCTGAGGAGTCTGTGGATGGCTCAGACCCACTTCAGAAGGTCAGCAAACACCTCTTCAAAAATTAATCTTGTGTCCTTGTAAATCTATTGCTAGCTGTCCTGTTCAAGCGTTTCACCATTCCAGTTCATGTTTTGTCTCTCTCAGGGAGGCTCTACTATTGCTGTTATAGTTTTGGAATGGAAAAACTTTGGCCATCAAACATTAAAGCTTAGAGCATTTTAGTTTTTACATGCATGCAAATGTAATGGCAGTGACTATTGTGAGGATTCTACAGTGGAAACGCATTGATTTAGCAAAAACTACCTCAGTATCTTTCTCACTAATGCATACTTACTTTTGCACAGACTTATATGTTTATACAGACATATATCTTAGTAACTGTACGGCCTACAAACAAAGTATTTTCAGCATTCTGTTTGTTCAGGAAAAGTGATGTGCCATTGCACCCCTAGCTCACAATTTCTCCAGAAATTGTAAAAAACTAAAAGTGTATCATCATTGTCTCACTAGCGCCTGTATGTTTTTTGCTTGACAGCTGGAGAGTGAACTAACAGTGGACAAGCTGACAGAGTGGACAAATCCAGAGAAGATGGACAGAAGGATTGATGTTGTTGTCCATCTGCCCAAATTTAAACTGGAAGAGCAGTACTCTTTAAATGATATCCTGAGTAAGATGGGCATGAGCTCTTTGTTCCAGGCCGGTGCTGCAGATCTGACAGGCATGAGCCGCCAAGAAGAACTTTTTGTGTCGTCAGTGATCCACAAAGCTTTTGTCGTGGTTAATGAGGAAGGCACAGAGGCAGCAGCAGCAACCACAGTTTTAATGGTAGGATCATGCATGGTATTACAGCAGTATTACTTTACGGCAGACCATCCCTTCCTATTCTTCATCAGACACAACCCTACTAAAAGTATTCTCTTTTTTGGGAAGTTCAGAGGCCCACAGTAGAGCTGTGAAAACCATGAAAAAATACTTGTTTGAAAGTATTTATCAATGCAAATTAACAATATGCACATTGCGTGTATTGCTTTTATATACTAACTAGTGCCACATATTATGTTATATACTGACTATAACAAAAGGGAATATAAAAATCTGTTGAAATGTAATCATACAATAAATAGCTTCATAGAAGAATGATTGTATTACTGCTATTACAGGGTGATTCACTTGAAAGAGGCCTCAAATATTCAGTAATAACTCTGGCTATGATGAAGCAATCTGAACCAGAAACTACGCTACAGTACATACCTTGATGTACAGTATGTGTAATCGATTACATTACATGTGTTGCTGGATGTGTTCTCTGTTTTCAGCCAGAAACATTTTGACATGGCACTATTATTTTCAGTTTTTGTACCAACCTCTAAATAGCTCTCTTTGAGGGTACATCAGGACCACCATATTTCTTCCTAAATTCACTCTGACATTGTTTAAATGAATTGATAAGTTTGCACTATGAAGACGTACTGCTCATTACGATACATAATGGCTGTCTGGAGCCTCCCTCATTGGTCCGACTTTGTATTCCAGCGTGTTCGAAGCTCCATATACTGATGAGCACATTGTATATGGTTTCGTTCAGATTGCGTCATCTGAGCGAGAGTTATTACAAAATATTCAGAGACATTTCAAATGAATGACCCTGTATATGTAGCCCATTCTCTTCAAGAATAACGATTAAGGCCAGATCCATTGAAGTACATAAAAATACATAAAAATACTTTATATTTAGTTGGAATGAAATTATATACATATATTTTAGAAATTTGAGTTTTAAAAAGGATATAGATAACTGTATACATTTTATGGGCCCCTCTGTATACAGTACTTGCGTTAGTCCCATTGACTGGAAAATAGTTTGTAGAAATAGAGAAATAATTAAAGGGTTAAAGCTAAAAATATGTTGATCAGCTTTAGTAAAGTGATACTATTATTTCAGGTTGAAGTCCACATACTGTCTTTCTGTTCTGTTCTTTTGATTGTGTAAAGCTGCTTTGCGACAATGTCAGGTGTTAAAAGCGCTATACAAATAAATTGAATTGTTCGGCAGAACTCCCTGCCTCACTTTTATTAATACAAAGAAATAAAAATTTGTGCGATGTTAGAATCTATTTGTTGTATAGTTATGAGCAGTTATGTGCCATACTATAAACTGCACGTTTTGATTGCATACTGTACATGCGATGAACTGCGAGCGTGTCTCAAATCGACCGCTGTACAGAATTTAACTAAACTTTTGTTGTATGTACCTATTTTTCTGCCTGAAGTTTAACCCGTACCATAAGTGAAATCTGAATGGTGAGTAAAAGTCACTAATTGCTCTAATCAATAATTGCACTTATCGCTACTTGCTACTTGCCCATATCCCCCCTCCCCCCCAATTATATTAATTATATTTGACTTTATACTTTATCTATTTGTGTATGGTCCAAGGTTCCTTTCCAAGTTTCAATTCATACATACCTTTTGCAATTCATATAATATTGTATAGTATGTGCTTTCTTTTTTCAACAATCTATTTCTTTCTTTTTTTGTGAATGTTTTAAATGTCAATAAATAAATATGGAATAAATCTTTCATGTGCTAGTCTGGTCATCTGGTGTTCCATTTAACACTGCAAAAATATGCACAAGAGCCATGCAAGGTAAGGTGCATGGTAAGTTTTCGACCATCGTAGACCGCCATATTCTATGTCTCTTCAATTTGTCATAAATGTTTTTCTTGCTGCCATGTCCAGGTCAATTGCTTACAGTCCTGTAGACATTAAACTTCTGAAAAATATTTACAACAGTGATCAAATGAACATTAAATTGATGGTGAGGTCTTATATCCTTTACCTTTACCATGTACAGTACTGTATGTCTATAATTTTCTTTCTAATCTCTTGAGACAGCTCTCTCCTTAGTATTCAGTGTGGTGCATACCATGACACCAAACAGCACAGTCACTTCTTTTCACCATTTAAAAGGGTTTAAAAAGTTATGATAATTACAAGACACACATTTAACATATCCCAATGATCAAATTATTTTAAATCTTTTCTAGGGGTACTATAATTTTTATGCAGTTTTTTTTTAAATACCTTTATAAAACCACATTTAAAAAAAGTGATGTCTGATTTTTATTAATTCATTGTCAGTATTTATTATAATTATTATTAAGATTATTATTACTTTTGTCAGTTTCCAACCACTGTGGTTTTTTTTTTTCTTTAACAGAAGAGTACACACAATATATCACAAAAATATCACTTTTTGGGATGGGCCATATTTTGAAAAAGGATAACAGCAACAAAACCAATGAAAGGGTTAAATCTTCTGGCTCCTCCTCCCGTCTCGTCCCTGAAACACTACTACACTGGGGCGCGTGTCGCACTGCTTTAAATCACTCGGCGGTGTCACTGCTGTATTTTTACACTTCTCCAGAGCTTCCCGTGTAACGGAATCCAGATCTCTTGAGACTGGTAGGTACATAGTTTCCTACACATTGTTATGTAGACCTAAAGTTATCATTACATCACAACGCGTACATTTTTTTTCTTTTTCCGGAATATGAGAATGACGTAAAAAATGTACAATAAAAAACTATTATTCAAATTATGATTATTATCACACAGAAGCTGCCGAAAACAGACATATAAACACATGATTTTTTGAATCTATTCTAAAGCTTTTTGCCCAGTCGTGTTTGTTCAGTTAAAATGAAGTAAATAGTATTGCTTAGGTTGTGCCAAAAAAACTTTTACTTTGCACAAACCTCACCCCCCTGTGCCATCTTTATACCCCAACGAGTTTTTTTTTTTTTTTGCTTTATCTTCCTCCCTTGCTGAAAAATCCAGCATAGGCTAACATGATTTATGTGCTGGTTAATACTGCTTAGTTTTGGTCTGATACATACAGTATCACCAACAGTAAGGTTTTGCTAGTTAAAATTTGTTACCATTTTTGCCCATTATCTTGTATTTATAAAAAATACCTAGTACTGAAAATAGTGTGTGATGTAAATCCATGGACCGTGTAGTGATATCTTTAAATTAATTTACATACATTACTTTAAACTTAAAACTTTTACTTTATTTTTCATTAAATAAATACCTGCTGGGTTGTCTAAAAACACAAAACAAACATTTTCTACAAATGCACTGGCAATAAATGTATATTTTTAAAATTTAAATCACTCACAGAAAAAAAAAAAAAAAGCGGCATACACCAGCATAGCTAGTCACCAACTTGACCAGCAATCATACAAGCTTATGGGGACCAGCATCACAGCATTATGATGCTGGTCACCAGCATCAGCAGGGTATACCAGCACTAGCATCATAAGATCGGCGGTTCCGGCCGCAGGACCACTTGCATTTTTCATAACTTCAGAATAACTGTAAAAATGCTCCGTCATTTTTAATCATACACATATAGTACATGTAATATATACATCATTTGAACACGTAAAGAGCCTACATATGTTATGTACATTTACATATCAACAAAACATTGTTCTTATGTAAAATAAATAAAATAATTGGTGCGTACTGTCTCAGTCTCTGCAAAAATCTTTTTGAAATCTGTCACAAAAATGAACTGAAACTCAGCAGTTTATTTAGCTATACATATATTTCTGTGAAAAGCTTAAAATGTCTACTTTTAAATTAAGCAAGATTAATCAAAAATAAACATTTTTAGTTCATGTAATCCATATAATTGTCATTAAATGACAATGTTTCACATAAGCTGGCAAAAGCTTGCAAGAAAAATGAAATAATCATGATCTATATCATCATATTGCACATAGTGTTACATATTGCACATTGTTAATACTGTTTGTGTTCGACAATAAAGCTGAAACAGATTTAAAACTTTACACTGATCCTGTTCTTTATTTTACACAGTTATTGAGTGGCATATTGTGAAATCTGAATCTTGTTACTAGGGAGTTACTAGTGGACCTAAAGCAAAATAAGCATCGTAATATTTGCCTGTATTCTGGCTTTTATACCATACCAACATTTGATGGGGTGGTGAACAGCCTACCATCAAATGTTGGGATGCTGGGATGCTTGGGCTGCACATGTGTTTTGATGCTAATAGCCAGCATCAGCAGGGATAATGCTGGTGCTGGTATGCTGGTCATCAAGAGCAGCTTTGAGCTGCCTTACCACTAGCATATTTTGTGTTTTGGTGCTGGAATGCTGGTGCTGGTGGGGGGAAAAACGTGTAGACTAGCCTGAGCAGCTGGCAACTAGCATGCTGGAATGCTGCTGCTAGTGACCAGCATCATAATCTTGTGATGCTGGTGCTGGTATGCTGATCACCCTGCTGATGCTGGTAGGGGAAAAAAATGCGTAGACCAGAAATTATACTAGCATATCTTGTAAGAGCCACTACATGCCCATATTAATTGTACGGCTTGTAATATTAGGGTCTTTTGCTACACAAAGTCTCTCTACCAGTTGTCAGTACAGCGAGCTTGTAAATGAATAGTTTTTTGGTGAAACTATTGGCTGGGAAACTTCGACACCTGAATAAGGCTTCATCTCACCATCACTAACGCTTAAGCTTCTGCCCACAATGGTGTGGCACAAACTAGTATTAAAGTTAATAACATGCTCTGTGACAATAAAATGGAAAATTTAGGTGCAGTAGGTTAAATCTCAGAAATATAAAATTAATAGAAATACAACTTGGTCTGCAAATGTTTTGCAAGACTAGCAAAATTAAAAAATAAATTTTAACTTAATAAATGAGTAAGGTCTTGATATACGAGTAGTAAGCATGTGCTTTTTCTGCCGAGTGTCATATAATCACAACGTAGCCAATGGTTCTTCTTTCTCTCATGCTGTGGGATTGTGGGTAAGTGTGTTTGTGTGTGTGCGTGTGCACAAGTCGTTCTGCACAGTAGCCCCCTCCCTTCTCCTCTTCTTTTCTTTAGTCACAATTTTTTTCAAAGGTAATTTACAGTTTAATTTATTTTGTTTTTACTTTATATGTATATTTTTATTGGTTATGGAATGAATCATTTGAGTTTCAAGTTATTTCTTATGGGATAATTTGATTTGGTTTACAAGCACACATTCTCCGGAGCAAATTATGCTTGCAATCCATGGTATACTGTAACTGTACCAAATAAATCTAAATAGTTTGTTTAAGCTCATATGTAATTGTTTGTTTGTTGTATGCAGTAGATGACTTTTGTGCGTGAGCATTAAGAACTGAAAGTCTGATGGCCTGTTTTGATCTGTATTTTTTTCCTTCCAAAAATCCCTTTTTTTTATGTTTTTAATTTTAAACCACAATACCCACAGATTTATCTGCTCTGTGGCACACTGCACAGTTTAAGTATCTGTATGTGTTATTAATTAGATTATTCAAATATGGAGAGTTTGAGCCACGCCAATAGTGCCTTCGCCCTGGACCTGTACCGTGCCATAAGTGCTGAGAACCCGAATGTAAACCTGTTCATTTCCCCGCTAAGTATTAGCGCTGCACTCAGTATGGTCTACTTAGGAGCCAGAGGAGGGACTGCTGAGGAAATGGCTAAGGTACAGTATGAGAGTTAATCCTAAATACATAAAACCTGAATATCAAAATTGTGACTACACAGACATTTACGCGAATCAGCCATAAGATTTTATATCAACCTGCCAAATATTGAGTAGGTCCCACTTTTGCCACCATAACAGTGATGCACTGTGTGTTCTGACACCTTTCTATTTAACGTTTTTATCAACTTGAACAACATTAAAGCTTCTATTGGATCAGTCTTTTTGCAAAATCTTTTTGCAAAGCAGCCCCAGACCATCACACTTCTACCACCACATTTGACTCTTGGTATAATTTTCTTTTTTTATAAAATACTGTGTTACTTCTACTTTAGATTTAACGGGATATACACCTTCCAAAATTTTCAACTCACATCAGTGCACAGAGCATTTGCCCAAAAGTCTTATATCAAGATGTTTTTTGCCAAAGGTGCGACAAGCCTTTGTGAGTTTTTTTTTTTTTGGTCAGCTGTGGCTTTCGTGTTGGAACTCTTCTATGGTTGACATTTATTTTTGCCCATTTTCTTTCATAGCCTTTAATCATGACCACTGACCCTAGATGAGGCAAGTGAGGCATGTTGTTTTGGGTGCTTTTATGAGCTCCTGAATGAATTGTCTTGTGCTCTTAGGTGTAATTTTGGTAGGCCGGCCATTTCTGTGAAGTTTAACCACTGTAACAAATTTTCTCCTTTTGTGGATAATTGCTCTCAACATACACTGCTCAAAAAAAATAAAGGAAACACTTAAATAACACAATGTAACTCCAAATCAATCACACTTCTGTGAAATCAAACTGCCCACTTAGGAAGCAATACTGACTATCAATTGCACATGCTGTTGTGGAATGGAATAGAAAACAGGTGGAAATTATAGACAATTAGCAAGACATCCCCAATAAAGGAGTGGTTCTCCAGGTGGTGACCACAGACCACTTCTCAGTTCCTTTGCTTTCTGGCTGATGTTTTTGGTCACTTTTGAGTGCTGGCGCTGCTTTCACTCTAGAGGTAGCATGAGACGGAGTCTACAACCCACACAAATGGCTCAGGTAGTACAGCTCATCCAAGATTGCACATCAATTTGAGCTGTGGCAAGAAGGTTTGCTGTGTCTGTCAGCATAGTGTCCAGAGCAAGGAGGCACTACCAGGAGATAAGCCAGTACATCAGGAGACTGTAGGAGGGCAACAACCCAGCAGCAGGACTGCTACTGTACCTCTGCCTTTGTGCAAAGAGGAACAGGAGGTGCACTGCCAGAGCCCTGCAAAATGACCTCCAGCAGGCCACAAATGTGCATGTGTCTGCTCAAATGGTCAAAAAGACTCCATGAGGGTGGTATGAAGGCCTGACGTCCACAGGTGGGGATTGTGCTTATAGCCCAATACCGTGCAGAACATTTGCCATTTGCCAGAGGACACCAAGATTGGCAAATTTGCCACTGGCGCCCTGTGCTCTTCATAGATTTACACTGCAGGTTTACACTGTGCACATGTGACAGACGTGACAGACTGGAGACGCCCTGGAGAACGTTCTGCTGTCTGCAACATCCTCCAGACCGGTTCGGCAGTGGGTCAGTAATGGTGTGGGATTGCATTTCTTTGGAGGGCTGCACAGCCCTACATGTGCTCACCGGAGGTAGCCTGACTGTCATTAGGTACCGAGATGAGATCCCCAGACGCCTTGTGAGACCATATGCCGGTGCGGTTGGTCTTGGGTTCCTCCTAATGCAAGACAATGCTAGATCTCATGTGGCTGGAGTGTGTCAGCAGCTCCTGCAAGATGAAGGCATTGATGCTATAGACTGGCCAGCCCTTTCCCTAGACCCGAAACCAATTGAGCACGTTTAGGACATCATGTTTTCCTTTATCCACCAACACCACGTTGCACCACATACTGTCCAGGAGTTGGCAGATGCTTTAGTCAAGTCAAGTCAAGTCGGCTTTTATTTTCATTTCAACTATATACAGTTCAGTACACAGTGAAACGAAACAACGTTCCTCCAGGACCAAGGTGCTACATACATGCAACAGCATGAATTAACTAAACAACATAAGTCTACAACATTTAAATTAACAAATTAACAACACAACATTTAGTCCTGGTCTGGGAGGCGATTCCTCAGGAGACCATCCGCCACCTCATCAGGAACATGCCCAGGCATTGTAGGGAGGTCATACAGGCATGTGGAGGCCACACACACTACTGAGCCTCATTTTTACTTGTTTTAAGGACATTACATCAAAGTTGGATCAGCCTGTAGTGTGTTTTTCCACTTCACTTTTGAGTGCGACTCCAAATCCAGACCTCCATGGGTTAAAAATTTTGATTTCCATTGATAATTTTTTGTGTGATTTTGTTGTCAGCACATTCAACAATGAGAACAATAAAGTATTTAATAAGAATATTTCATTCATTCAAATCTAGGATGTATAATTTTAGTGTTCCCTTTATTTTTTTGAGCAGTGTAGTTTTCTTGAGGTTCTAAAGCATTAAAATACAGCTTTTTCCCTTAATAGAAGCAATCATCATATGAAAACAGCATTTGTATTTAATCAGGTTGACTTTGTTTAATATTGGACTTTGTTTGATGACCTCAATCATTTAATTGTGATAGATATGCAAAAAGTAAAAATATGCAGAACTGTCTCCTTCATGGTGTTGTTCATTGCAGGTTTTATCCCTCAGTTCAGTCCCTGATGTTCACACCAACTTCAAGACCCTCAACTCTGCTATTAACAGCCCCAAAGCCTCCTACATCCTACGACTGGCCAACAGGCTTTATGGAGAGAAGACTTTCAATTTCTTATCTGTAAGCTTTCCACAACTGTCCCTTTTTTTTTGGTTTTGCTTTGTTACAAAAATATGTTTAGGATCTTTAATTTGGCAATAAAGCACAAATCAGCTTTTAGTGGTCTTTGGCTGTAACTCCAATACTTGACTTACTGTGAGGTGAGAAAAAGTAAGCATTGCTACATTGTTCAGCAAATTAAAAGAAGCATTGTTTTCCACGCCAGACCTCTAGCTAGAGTCTGGAATGAACAAGCATGCACAGTGCCAGTGCCGATGTTTGTACACATTCCAGGGGCCCAATACTGAGGGAATTAAGACTGTGAAATGTCACATGGAATTATATACTAAACAAAGAAAAATGTTTTATATCTTATCTTCTATATCCACCTTTTGCTTGAATTACCACGTCCTAAGTGTGTTGTGCCTTTTGTTTCAGGAATATGTGGACTCCACTCAGAAGTTGTACCAAGCTGAGATGGAGACAGTAAACTTTATTGGATCACCAGAAGAGTCACGGAAACTCATTAACCAGTGGGTAGAAGAAAGGACTGAGGGTAAGAACCAAATAAATTTAGACATTTATAGAATATTTTCTCAAAAGCTACAACATAAGGGGAACACAAAAAGAATTATATTACAAGTTGTTTGGTCATAAGTTTTGTCTTGTTTTTGGTTTCAGGTAAAATCAAAGATATTTTGCAGCCAGAGACAATTACAATTTGGACTCAACTTGCCCTGGTGAATGCGATTTATTTTAAGGGGAAATGGAAGCATATGTTTGATACTAGGGACACTAAAGAGATGCCGTTCAAGATAAACCAGGTGAAAGTCACACAATACATATTCACATAATTGTACTTCAGTCTTCATTATACACTTTAATTGTATAGTATTTGTATTGCTTAAAAGAGTTTGTATTTTAAATGTCATTGTAGTAATACAGTGGAACCTTGGAATGCAAGTAACGCGGTTTGCGAGTGTTCTACAAGACGAGCAAAGATTTTTCATACATTTTGACTTGAAAAACGAGCAAGTCTTGGTTTATGAGTACCGAGTATCATATATCACGCATGCGCTTCTTAGTGCTCGTTTCTTACTGGTATAATCAACACCTCCCTTTCTATTTTAGCAGGTGGTTAGTCCTATGTGTGTGCTCACGCATAATTTGACACCGACACACACAGACACACACAGACACACACACTCTCTCTTGCCTTTACACCCCTCCCCCCCCGCCCCAGCTTCACACACACATACAGAAACACACTCTCTGCCCTACACAGAAACTCTGCGCTGTCGTGATTCTTTTCAAAGGTAAAGTGCTAGTTCATTTGTTATTTTTTGTAATATTATTTTTTTGTTATTTTTTTTTACAGCAGTGATTCCGTTAGTATGCGCTCATGTGAATGACTTAACGGAAAGACTGTTTTATCTGAAGAATTAGCAAGGAACATCGCTAATTCTTCAGATAAAACAGTCTTTCCGTTAATGTGTTTCCCTTCAGAGCGCCTGAATGGAAACACTTATCTGTCAGGTTTTATTTGTACTTTTTAAAGGTATTTTGCAGGTTAATTTGTTTTATTTTTACTTTATATATTGTATTTTTACTTTATATATTGTATTGTGATGCCTTCCAATATTCCGTTAACTTAGGTTCTACATGACATATCCGAAAACCCAAACACACTTTGATGCCTGGGGCCTTCCACTGTCAACACACACCAACATTATATCAATAAAGGGGGTATTTTTTATTTTTATATATGGAGGTTATGTTATTTTTATGTTTGTTTTTTTTGGCTGTCGAACAAATAATTTAAGTTTTCATTATTTCTTATGGGAAAATTCGATCTGGTTTATGAGTATTTTGGAAAATGAGCCCGCTTCCAGAACTAATTATGCTTGTACAAGGTTCCACTGTATAGGGAAATTTGTTCGGTAGCTCTGAAAAACAACAAAGAGGATGTAAGAATAAATAATATAATAATATATCTACAATGTAATATATTTACAGTCCGACTTGGATGCTGCAAATGGTTCAGTGCAAACCGGTTTTGTCAGAAGAAATTTAAATAATCATAATTTCTTCATTGCATATGATTATTAGACTGAGAAAAAAACAGTGCAGATGATGTACCAGAAGAAGAAATTCCTCTACAACTACATTGATGAGTACAAACTGCAGATACTGGATTTGCGATATGTGGAGGAGGAACTTAGCATGGTGGTGCTTTTGCCTAAGCAGTCTGTGGATGGCTCAGACCCACTTCAGAAGGTCAGCACACGCCTCCTCAAAATTCTATCTTGTGTCCTTCTAATTTATAATTATCTGCAGATAAACAGAATCTGTTGCATGTTCAAGCTTTTTGCTATTCTAGTTCATGTTATGTTTTTTTTTTCATGTATTTTGACATTCCTACATCAGGGTGCCCCTACTATTTCTGGTGTGATGGAAGGGCAAAAACTATCAAATCTAACAAAAATTATTGTCCTGGTGGATACTTTAATCATGATTACTTTATTATGAACACTTTTTAAATAAATTACAGTAAAACACACACACACTAAGCCTTAGTCACAGTTTACAATTATATTTAAAATATAATAATCTGAGTATTTTTGTGATCTCTGTCATTTGTGACGCCTTCCAATATTCCGTTAACTTAGGTTCTACATGACATATCCGAAAACCCAAACACACTTTGATGCCTGGGGCCTTCCACTGTCAACACACACCAACATTATATCCATAAAGGGGGTATTTTTTATTTTTATATATGGAGGTCATAACCCAATGTAGCATTTCATGTACAGATGCTCTTCTCCCTTTGTGACTTGTGCTATTATTTTTTAAAGGAATCCGACTGACAGTTTTCCCAAATTCCTGTTTTTCTTAATTGGGACTAGGTGGACGTATCACCCTGAATTTTTTTATTCATCTCCATGAAACTTGAATCAAAACATTTGGCCAGCTTTTCAGAGTGCAAGGAAATGAAGTGTAAAATGCACAAGTTTTAAGTTCTGAGGATCTGGTTGGTACTTGTGCCGAACCAATATGCTTCCCTGACTCCTACCTTTCTTGTTTTTGGTGAAATTGAATTACAAAACATGGTATGATGAAGCGCTTGAGAAACTACTTTGGTAGAACATTGTCATTTAAAAATAATGAATCACTTTGAAATCACCCAGAATCACTGCACATATAATGGCATCTATGTTTTGGATCATCAAAATTTACCTCTCTCACCATATTAACATGGAGAGACAGGTCTCCTTATTGAACTATAAAGCATTGTTTGGGAGTTGACAAAATCAGATTTAGTCATATTGATTTATTCATTTTACACTCTTTATGCTTTTACTAATTTTCACAAAAAAGCTAAGCTTTTAAATTACTTAGGAAAACCCCACCATGCATAATTGTTGAAATCTACACATGGAACCTAATATCTCCTCTCTCAATCAGTTTAAGAATCAATCGCTGGCACCATTTACAAATTATGAATAAAAGCAGCAAAAAGTGTCTTAAAAGTGAAATGGTTATAATTTTTGTGTCTGTAAGTTTGTCATACATGGGGAGAGCAGCTGCACTGCCTTGACACATACACACACACTCCCTGATATTACAAGCATGATACATGATTTTTGCAACCATATAGGATAGAAACAAGCCAATTTCAGTTCAATTTAACCCCAGTGCCCATGTCTCGCTTGTACTGTATAGTCAACATCCATGCTTGAATATACTGTTTACTATAACATTGTGACCACATATAGGATGTGTACACATAAAGCATTTTTTTAATTTTGTGCCCAAGGGTATTAACTGTTTTTTTAGTAATGTACTGCAACAATGGACCCCAAAGGAAAAATGTTAAAAATGCTGTAGCAGTGCTGGAGATTAATTTGTTTCGACAATGCAATGTCACATTTCCCTGAAAATCCTCTAAAATTACTAAAATTGTACTATCATTGTCTCACTAGCACCTGACACTGTCTGTATGTTTGTTGCTTAACAGTTGGAGAGTGAACTAACAGTGAACAAGCTGATAGAGTGGACAAATCCAGGGAGGATGGACAGATCGACTGATATCATTCTCCATTTGCCAAAATTTCAGTTGGAAGAGCAGTACTGTTTAAACGATATCCTGAGTAAGATGGGCATGAGCTCTTTATTCCAGCCCGGTGCTGCAGATCTGACAGGCATCAGCATTCAAGGAGACCTTTTTGTGTCATCCGTGACCCACAAAGCTTTTGTCGAGGTTAATGAGGAAGGCACAGAGGCAGCAGCGGCCACAGCTGTAGTGGCTACAAATTGCTGGAGACCAGAGAAGCACTTCATGGCAGACCACCCCTTCTTATTCTTCATCAGACACAATCCTACTAAAAGTATTCTCTTTTTTGGGAAGTTCAGAGGCCCAAAGTAGAGATGTACTGTACCAACCTGAGAAATAATGCTTGTTTGAAAGGGTTTATCAAGCAAATAACAATATGCACAAAAAATTTTATATATCTGATGTACAAAGATGTGTATTGCTTTTATATAAGCCACTAGTGACATATTTTATGTTATTTACTGACTCTAACAAGAAATAAACATAATAAATCTGTTGAAATGTAACCATACATAGAAGAATTATTGTGTTACATCTACTACATCGCTTTGGGTACATTTTTTTCCTTCTGATCTCAATTTTTTTATGGTTTTGCAAGACCGAAATTTCCACACTGTGGGACAAATAAAGGACGAAAAAAGCTTACCTTAACAGAGAACAACAAAAAATATATATTAATTTTACTTTCTTTACTTTTACTATTGTGATAAAAACATGATATGTACCAAAGATCCACTGTATAGAGTACAAGAGTAATATTACAATAGAGGACTCAGCACCATCTTGGGATGATTATTCACAGGTTATTAGTCACACTTAGAGCAAATGTGAACACACCCAGATAGTTTCACAGAAATCCTGTGTTTTTCATGTGAAACAGAGACTCTCATAGAAGCTTTGCAGACACAAAGAACTGTCTAGATATACAGTGATAAGATAATGTAGACTACTAATCAGTTAAAATACTGGTCAATAAACCACCTTTTTTAGAAGAAGGCTTTATTTTTCATATACATTACTTTAAAACACTGAAAGGATAGATGGATAGATAGATAGATAGATAGATAGATAGATGGATAGATAGATAGATAGATGGGACCTTCCACCCATTGACTTTCTGGCAGAGGGCAGCAGATTTTGACAGTATTTTACCTCATTCACGTTCCTTTTATCCTGATCAGTGCTCCAGTCCCTGCTACAGAGAAATGCCCCCATAAGAGGATATTACTGTACAAGGCTTTACTGTAGGAATGGTGTTATTCGGATGGTGAGCTGTATTGGATTATTGCTAGACATGTTATTTGGAAAATTTTAGTCTCATCTGACCATAAAACTTTTTCCCATGTGGCCTCAGTATTTTGCAAAGCTCAGTCTTTTTTTTTTTTTTTTTGCAATCCTCCACAAAACAAGCCACATTATGTACAATTTGTGATATTGTTGTCACATGCACACAATGACCACTCTTTGTCATGAATTCCCGCACTTTCATCCAGTTTGGAGCAACGTCCTGATCACATTCTCCATGAATATTAGTTTTTATATGATTTTGCATAACTTAATAGAACATAAGCAAATTAAGCAATTGCCTTGGGCCTCACTCAAAGCTTATAGTTTAACACCTCTTGATAACAGCATGGTAAAACAAAAAATAGCTGAAATTGTATCAGTCTGAAAAAATGTTACGAACATTTAAACTACAGTTTGCTTTCAAACCATTGCTGCTAGTTATTCAACATTCAGTCATTCCCTTATCTTCAGTTACCACTTCAGAATTTGGAATGCAGGAAGACAACCATCCACTACATGTGTTGCTCTGGATATAGTAGCTGAAAAATATTTCATTCATTTTACTTTAATTTTGTGATAAAAACACAATGTACCAAGTATCCACTATATTGTCAAAGTTGATACAGTCCACATAATAACTCAAGATAAGTGTAATATAGCAACAGAGCACACAGCATAGTCATGTGAAATGCAGGTTATTAGTCACACTTGTGGCAAAAGTGAACACCCCCAGATAGTTCCACAGAAGTCCAGTGAGTGGTTTTCGAGTGAAACAGAGATCGCTCATAAAAGCTTTGTAGATAGAAAGAACTATCTAGATATACGGTGATAAGATTATGTAGGCTACTAATCAGTTATAACACTGGTCAATAAACAGCGTTTAGGTTTCAGATCAATAGGCAAAGATTTAACACTTCTTTAGAAGAAACCTTTATTTATCATGTATGCATTATAGCAAAATGAAATTCTTTCTTTGCTAACCATAGTTTGTTAGAAGGTTTAGGTCAGAGCACAGGGACAGTCATGATACTATTGATATTGATACATGATATTATTATTATTGGTAGTAGTAATAGCAGTGGTGGCTGGTGCAAAAAATGTTTTGGTGGGCGCAAACAAAATAAAAATTTGAATATTCGCCTGTAAATAGGTATTTATCAGGTCATTATGCGGTGATCATTACTACTAGCGTAAAATAAAGGCATGATTCACATCGCATCCAGTCAGCAGCTCCGCTTGCCATAAGAAGTGCTGGAAGACTCGTTGAGAATGGTCCAATCACATGAGCCCAATTATTTATTCGCTAAGAACAAAAGTGGGATGGTTCAGGGTGCACACTGCTGCGCCCGAAGGATAATTTGAAAAGATCCAATCAGAGCTCAGCCTCAGGTCACATGCGTTTCAAAGATTTACGTACCTACATAAATCTTTTTTAAACGACATAAATCGTGTGTCCGGCGCCCCACATACACGAACACAAATGAACGTAATACAGTTTAGATTTTTTTTTTTTTAATGGCAAATAAATAATATTAAGAAATACAGCGGAATATTGTGACTAAATGACTTTATTTCATTATTAAAATTAGTAATTATTATGTTAAATAATTACATGTTAAAGTAGCATTCTTCTCTGCCTAACTTTAAGCCGTATTGACCGGCCGGATAAAGCCGTATTGACTGGCCGCTACTGAGTACTAGTCAGTAATTTATTTACAAGTTACACATGTTTCAATAGCATATGTTTTATAATTGTTTATAATCAGTTTTTGTTTCAATAAATATTCAATGTTTAATATTAATAGTGGGAAATATCAACAGCAGCAGCGTCAGGTAGCCAAGGTGTTTATGTTACTATGGTAACGCACGGAGGAAGTGACGTCTGCGCTGGTGACTCCTCGGGGTGTTCCGAATGGTGGAGTTTTGTCGAGGGAAGTAGGAAGCACCCTTCGAAGTACACTTCGAAATGGAACGCAGCTTCTGTTCTGTTTCCCTTTGAGTCACAAGTGCCAAGTGCGCAATCTAGTGACAAAATTACAGTAAATACTCATATAAGTCGCCTCAAAATTAAGCAGCCCTGTATTAAGTCCTTGTAATAAGTCATAAGGCTGAACTTTTCGTGTAACACGCTTACATAAAGTAAAATTGTTTTATTTTACTAATATTCAATATGTTCGTTATTGTGAAAATGGCTTTTGAATTGTACAATAGACAGCCTCATATAAAACCCATAAAACTGGGTAAACCCACATACAGTACATAATGTTTATTGCTTGACAACGAACTTTGAATTTCAGCAGTGTTTGCATTGTCATGTCACTAAGATGTTTTCACCAGAAGAGTAATCAGACCATACTGTACCTGTTAAGGCTTTCAGTTAACCTATCTGTTCATTTAGTATTACATTTACACCTCATGTGTATTTAGGGGGAATGAAAACATTGTGTACATATGTGAAATGTACAAGCATGCATAATTTCAAGAATGTCAATACTGAAGCGATCAAGACTAAGAAATATCACATGTAATTTTTTATTTTATTGTATTTTTTATTACTGTACATGTAATTATATAATAAACAAAAGTGTAAACAAGCAAAATGTTTTAGATTTTAGGTCCTTTAACATAGCCACCTATTGTTTGGATGACAGTGTCCTGAGTGCATTTGTTTCAGGAATATGTGGACTCCACTCAAAAGTTGTATCAAGCTGACATGCAGGCAGTAGATTTCATTTGATTATCAGAAGAGTCACTGAAGCTCATCAACCACATGGAAAAGAAGACAGAGCGTAAGAACCAAATATTTTAGAGATTTAAATAGTGTCTTAAAGCTACAACATAAAAGACACACTACAAGAGTTGTATTACAAGATCATGTTCAGGTCATGAATGTTGTCTAGGTTTTGGTCTCAGGTCAATTCTAAGATATTTTGCAGCAAGGAATGGTCACAGCCCTGGTAAATGCAATTAATTTTTAAGGGAAAATGGAAGCATGTATTTAATATTAGAGACATTAAGAGATGCCCTTCAAGATAAACCAAGTTGGATAATGTGCAATGCTTTTATATACCCGCTAATGCTACATATTATGTTATATACTGACTGTCACAAGGAAGACACATAATAAACCTCTTGAAATGTAACCATACAGCAAATGATCTCATAGATGGATGGTTGTATGACGGCTGCTACAAACTTATATTGTGGGTACAAAACTGAGTTTAACGCAAATTTGCAGTATATGCATCAAATTCTCCATCAAAGTCAGTTTTTATGATTGTGCAAGAATTACCAAAGTATTATGCAGTGTTTCTAATGTGGTTTAATCTGTGTACTGTACTATATTGTGTGGTACAATTTGTTGCCGAGCGGCACAGAAGTATCTATTACTAAACCTATGAAAGAAAATATGCTTTTATTTTAAATGTTTATGTCTAAAACAGCTTACAAGTGATTGTACAAAGTGTGTTTTCATCCAAACTGATTAAAACCTTGCTCATCAAGTTCATGCTGATGCTGCAATGCTTGTTTAACTTGTTCACCAGGAAGATTAAGGTAATCCTATTGAAACAGATTTAATCAATACTCATGGTTTAACACCTCTTTCAACAAGTTGAGAACTACACAGTGTAACAAAAATAGCTGATCATGAACCATTAATTTTATGTGCTCAGTCTGCAAGAAATAAACAAACATTTTAACTGCAGTTTGCTTTCAAAAAATTGGTGCTGGTTATTGAACAATGCATCATTCATTTACCTTCAGTAACCGTGTTATCTAGAAATTGGATCGCCGAAGAAAATCTTCCATTATCTGTGTTGCTCTGGATATTGTATTAGAAAACAATAAAAACCAACCTTCTGAAGAGTTAATCATGTTAGACCACTAGATAGATAGATAGATAGATAGATAGATAGATAGATAGATAGATAGATAGATAGATAGATAATGAAAGTGAGTGAGTTGCTCTATTCATCCTTGCTCTATTCTATTGAGAAAGGTTAAAGCAAAAATATTCTCTTACTATTGCTGAGTTGGAGTATTACAGATATATTACAGTATAACAGATTATTAGGCTGCATGTAAATGTCACCACAAATGTAATACTGTAGATATGTTTTAATATGAAGAAGAAAATCTCAACTGTAATATATCAGAGTATTTCAGGGTTTTAATAAGAATGTTGCAATAACAAAATAATATACAGTCAATAATAATAATAATAATAATAATAATAATAATAATAATTATTATTATTATTATTATTATTATTATTATTATTATAATGTGGGCACAGGTTCACCCAAAACGGGGCATATGCCGACTGAAAAAAAAACAAAAAAAACAAAAACGTTTTCATTTTGCCAGGTCTTTTTTATTTTCTGTTGCAACTTTAAATCTGCTGGAAAACTATTATGTAGATAATAAGAAGAACCGGAACACACTTTCCTATGACCATACTGTAACATGCTATTGTACATTTTAGCTGTTCATTTCTCTTCTTGATTGAATTACCACTACCATTGCTCCTCAATTACTAACATTATTAACAAAAGTAAAAATAAAATAAAAATTTTAAAAAGGGTAAAAAAAAAAATCCATGTTCTTGAGATTTGATGATATTCAACAGTATGTGAAACACGTACAGTAGGCCTTTATTTTGTGGGATGGGCCAAATGTACATACTGCATAACAACAACAAATCGATGAAAGGGTTAAATCATCTGGCTCCTCCTCCTGTCTCTCACTTCCTTAAACACTACCACACTGGGGCGTGTACACTACCACACGGCTTTTCGTGCCACTGCTGCCTTTTCACTGTTCAGCGACGCTTCCCTGTGTGAGTATAACGCAGTCCAGATATTGTAAGACGTGTAGGTCACATGAAGGTAGTGTAAAACCGGCATTTCTAAGAGTTTCTCTTCTGTGGGACAGGATTTGTTTAATGTAAACTTCCACTCTTCCACATTCCAGTTGCATGAGCAAAGGCTGAATGTTTGTTTTCTGTGACTTGCAGTTAATATACGGAAACTGTTTAAATAAAACCTGTGAAAGCGTTGCAGGGTGATAGCAGCTTCGACACACCGCTCAATTCAAATATCTGTATGTGTTATGAATTAGATTCATCAAAGATGGATAGTTTGAGTCGTGCTAATAGCGCCTTCGCCCTGGACCTGTGCCGGGCCATAAGCGCCGAGAACCCGAATGGAAACCTGTTCATTTCCCCGCTGAGCATCAGCGCCGCACTCAGTATGGTCTACTTAGGAGCCAGAGGAGCGACTGCTGAGGAAATGGCTAAGGTATGAAAGTTTAACCTAAATACATAAAACCAGAACTGGAATGTCTGAATACACAGACATGAAAGAACATAAACTGGAAGTCATAATTTTATGTTAAAATGTTTTAAATGTTACATGTTCTAATTACTGTAAATATTGATAACGGTTCAGATACTAATCCATTAATTAAGCTATTAATGCTATGTTGATTTCCTTTAGTGGCTTTAAAAGAAACAGCTCACCAGGAGTTGTTAGAAGAGAGATGTTATTTTAAGACACAAACTTCAGCATTCCTGGAATAGTTCTTGCATAAACAGTATTGTCAAGTGCATTTGCAAAACCCATCAAGCACTATGATAAAATTGTCTCTCATGAAGAAGATCCCAGGAAAGTAAACTGAGAATACCGAAACTTGCCTCTGCTGCAGAGAAAAAGTCCATTTAGAGTTACCAGCCTCAAAAATCCCAAATGAACAGCACCTCAGATTAGAGCCGTTATGAAGGCTTTACAGATCATGAGTAGCAGAAACATCTCAACATTAACTGTTCAGTGGATATTGTTGCATATTTTGGATGCCTCCGGTATTGTTTTTACAATGTAGAAAGAAATAAAAATCAGGAACGACCAGGAAGTTTAAAAGTGATCCCAAACTTTTGAACAGTAATGTGTGTATGTATGTATATTGAAACCTTGGATTGTGAAAAACTTGGTCTGCGAGTGTTTCGCAGACAATTTTTTTTATAGATTTTAACTTGATAAACGAGCAAAGTCTTGAAATACGATTACTGTAGTATGCATGAGCTTTGACTGCTGAGCATCACGTGGTTACAACTAAGCTAATTGTTCTTCTCTCTCTCATGCTCAGTGCGTGTACATCACTTTTATAGTCAACATCCATGCCTGCATGTTCTAATTACTATAGCATTTTTTTCTTGTGTCCATGTATAGTGACTGTTTTTTAGTAACTGTACTGTAACAATGGCCCTCGAGAAGAAAAAGGTTAAACAAGCTGTAGCAATGCAGGAGATGAATTTGTTTAACGACAATACAACGTCACATTTGCCCAAAATCCTCAAAAGGATGCACAAGCAAATGTCATTAGAAAGGGTCCTTGTGAGATTTCAGTTTGCCCACAGACACACACACACACACTAACGGAATCACTGCTCTCTGTAAGAGTGTGCTTATATTTTATATACAGTATATATACAGTATATATACAAGATGCCTTGAAATAGTCATGCTGAAACTTTTATGTGACACTGAAAGATTTACATAAGATGCCTGTGATGTCCATTAAAATTTTACATATTTTGATAATGACTGTTGAATTGTACAATAGACAGCCGCTCCCCTACCACCCCCCCCCCCACCTGAAAACATGCATGTAAGGTTTTTTACTTGACAAAGAACTTTAGACTTCAGCCGTGTTTGCATTGTCATAACTAGGGCGTTTTACCAGGAGAGTAATGAGACCACACCTGTTCAGCCGTTCAGTGAACCATGACATGCTTCTTAAGCTGTATTATTCTTCATTTATTTGATTTTCTTTAGGGTTCTTTAGGAGTTTCTTTAGGTTTTTTTAATTTTTTTCAGAAAAATAAAATACACCAAGGAGTATTAAGTTTTTTATTTCTGCGTTGTAAGAAATGCTTTGTAATAAGTCATAAGGCTGGACCCTTTATGTGGCACTGAAATATTCTATTCAAATACATACAGTAAGATTCCTGTGATTTCAACATTAAAAGGTTCCATATTTTTAACGACTGTTGACTTTTACAATAGGCAGCCCCAGATAAAACTGTGCAAACTCACATACATAAGATTTATTGCTTGACAACGAACTTTAGACTTTAGCAGTGTTTGAATTGTCAGAACTAGGGCGTTTCCCCAGGAAAGTAGTGAGAGCATACCCGTTCAGCTGATCAGTGAACCATGACATGGTTCTTAAGCTGTGTTCTTTAGGGTTATCACACATTTCAGATATAATATTTAAGCATGTTTCAGGATCATAGCATTTTAATTTCTGCACTTTTTAAAATAATACCTGATGTGTATTTAGGAATAATTAAGAAATTGTGACACATACTGTACACCTAGTTGAAATCTCTCATTTTTGATTTTTATTGCAGGTTCTGTCCTTCAGTTCAGTCCCTGATGTTCACACCCACTTCAAGACCCTCAACTCCGCCATTAACAGCCCCAAAGCCTCCTACATCCTCCGACTGGCCAACAGGCTTTATGGAGAGAAGACTTTCAATTTCTTATCTGTAAGGTTTCTGCAACTGTCGGTTTTTTATTTTTTTGGTTTTGTATTATTACAAAAATATGATTAGGATATTTGATCTAGCAATAAAGGATAAATAAGGTCCTAGATGTTATTGACTATAACCGCAATACTTAACTTACTGTGAGGTGAGGAAAAAAATTTTTTTTTAAAGGTTCTGGAATGTGCAATCATCCACGGTGTCAGTCAGATGTTTGGACACATACAATTGACACAATACTGAAGGGATATATATAAATGAAATAATTGATATCTTTTGCTCAAATGAGCAGTGTTCTGAGTGTGTTGTGCCTTTTGTTTCAGGAATATGTGGACTCCACTCAGAAGTTGTACCAAGCTGACATGCAGGCAGTAGACTTTATTGGATCATCAGAAGAGTCACGGAAGCTCATTAACCACTGGGTAGAAGAGAAGACTGAGAGTAAGGGCCAAATATTTTTAAACATGTAAATATTAGCTTAAAGGCTACAATATAAAGAAAACACTACAAGAGGTCGATTATACATCACAAAACCTTGTTCAGGTTATAAAAGTTGTCTTGCTTTTGGTTTCAGGTAAAATTAAAGATATTTTGCAGCCAGGCACGATCACAGCAATGACTCGACTTGCCCTGGTGAATGCGATTTATTTCAAGGGAAAATGGAAGCATGTGTTTAATACTGAAGACACTAAAGAGATGCCTTTCAAGATAAACCAGGTTGAAGTCACTAAATCAACATCCACATAATAGTACTTCAGTCTTTATAATATACTTTATCTGTATAGTTTTTGTATTGCTCAGTATTGTTTGTGTATGATTATTAGAATGAGACAAAACCAGTGCAGATGATGTACAAGAAGGAGAAATTCCTCTTTAACTACATTGATGAGTACAAGCTGCAGGTACTGGATTTGCCATATGTGGGTGAGGAACTCAGCATGGTGGTGCTTTTACCTGAGGTGTCTGTGGATGGCTCAGACCCACTTAAAAAGGTCAGCACACACCTCGTCAATTTTTCTTGTGTCCTTCTAATTCATAATGATCTGTAGATAAACTAAATCTATTTCATGCTGACCTGTTCAAGCTTTTTTTTCTGTTCCATTTAAAAAATTTTTTTTTGCTATTTTACTGTTGTATTTTTGGTATGGCAAATATTTTGATCCTTAATGCAGATCGGACTGATCTTACGCTAAGTTTTCCCATAATTCTTGTTTTTCAAATTCAGAACTAGGGTAATGTCTTGATTTGAATTTGAAACTGAACGTTTAATATCCCACGTGCAGTGAATTGCGCAATATTTTAGTGTTACTGTATGAGGGTCCGTTTGGAACCCATGCCAAACCTTTTGCTCTCCTGATTCCTAGCTTACTTGTTTTTGATCCGATTGAAAAACAAGGCATGTTCTGCTGAAAAGCTCGTAAAGCTCATAAATCATGTCGCTCAAAAACACATAATCACTTCAGTATAGTATTTGTATCATAAACCACTGCAAATATAATAACAGTAACTATAATGTAGTTTCTTCAGTGGAAACACTGATTTAGCAAATACTGCCTCCATTTCCCTCTCACCAGTGCCCCACACACCGGCCCACAAAACCAATATCACAATGGAGAGCCGGGTCTCCTGCCTTGTATAACTTTTACATATTGTATAGTAGATTGGTCAAAACCATTGGAAGCTATGAAGCATTGTTTAGGACATTGTGTCATATGGATCCATTCATTTTACATGCTGATCCATGCCTGATTTTCACACAAAAAAGCTAAGCTTTTGGATTGTTTTGAAAAAAAAAAAAAAAAACATTCTGAGCCCAATTTTTTAAATACATGCTAACCTTAATATCCCACAAGCCTCCTCTCTCAAACAATCCAAGAACCAAATTTCTGTTTTGTGAGTTTGATGTGCACAGAGAAGTGACTGCAGCAAGTAGCCTAAGTCAAACCCCCTTTACATGCACACGCGCACACACTGACACACACACACACAACACACTTCCTGGAATCACATTTTTGCCGGGAAAGTGGTGTGTCATTGCACCCCACCTCACAATTCTTCCAGAAATTGTATCATACCTTAATTATACCATCATTATCTCACTAGCGCCTGACAGTATCTGTGTGTTGCTTAACAGCTGGAGAGTGAGCTAACAGTGGACAAACTGACAGAGTGGACAAATCCAGAGAAGATGGACAGGTGGACTGATATTGTTGTCCATTTGCCCAAATTTAAGCTGGAAGAGCAGTACTCTTTAAGGGGTATCCTGAGTAAGATGGGCATGAGCTCTTTGTTCCAGGCCGGTGCTGCAGATCTGACAGGCCTGAGCCGTCATGAAGGCCTTTTTGTATCATCGGTGACACACAAAGCTTTTGTCGAGGTTAATGAGGAAGGCACAGAGGCAGCAGCAGCCACTGTTGTAGGAATTGCATTGTGCATGTTACGAGAGGAGCACTTCATGGCAGACCACCCCTTCCTATTCTTCATCAGACACAACCCTACTAAAAGCATTCTCTTTTTTGGGAAGTTTAGAGGCCCTCAATAGAGATGTACAGTACGAACAGTGATGAACAATGCTTGTTTGAAAGTGTGTCAATAAAAGGTAACAACATGCGCAAAAACAATGTGTTAAATGTATTTGATTTCACTTTTGTATAATGTACATTTCTTTTATATTTCCTCTGCATTTAATCTGACATTTTGACTTTAGATCTTCAATAAGCATCTCCCTGTAACAGGTTACTGTAACAGGTACTGTAACTGGTTCTTCAATTTTTTTCCTGATAATGTTCCAATACTGGGTATCAATTTTCCAGCAGAAGGCTGGCTTTTAAACTTTTCCTTGGTCGGCGATTGAGGATGTTTCTGTTTGATACTCTTCCATTTACTCTCGGGCTCGTAGTGATAAATCCATGTCTTATTACCAGTAATAACTTTCACCTTCCTTATAGAATCAGTCCAAATTTTGTTTGCAGACACCCAAACACTTCTGTTTATGCTCTTCCGTGAGGTGTTTTAATACCAGGTACACTTTCAGACCACAAAAAAAAAAAAAAAACACTGCACACTGCTCTTTTTCCATGCAAATCACAAGTGCGGCATCCATTTTCCATTTTTGATTTCACCACATTACGAATAAACTGATGTAACACTTTCACACCTGCTCAGCAGTGACTGGGATGATAGCAGCCATGAACAGAAAGTGCTGACACAAAGGTCAGCCTTTCTGCCTTTCTGGAAGAGCTTGAAAGGTCAGCCTTTCTGGAAGTTCTTGCAAGAACAGTATTGTCAAGTGCATTTGCAATAGCCATTAAACACCATGATGAAACTAGCTCACATGTGGACACATAAAAATCAGGGAAGACCATGGAATTAGAAAGTGTATTCAAACTTTTGACTGGTACACTGTAAACCCGAAAAAGTTGGCAAAACTCAAAAAATTTGAGGTAATCAGTTACATGTAATGATATTTCCAATTTTCAGTAAACAGAACTATCAGTTTTTGAGTTTGTTGTACTCATTCATATTAATCGTTATTTACTTGCATTACTTCGTATCCTAACTCATACTATAATTTTTTTTAGTTGTTGCAAATTAAATAAATTGTTAAATTGTGGTCTTTCACCTGCTCCTGACAATGGGTCGCCACAGCGGTTTGTCACAAGTTTTTACGCCAGATGCCGTTCTGAACACAACCCTCCCATTTTTATCCGGGTTTGGGACAGGCACTTCATCCAGTGGCTGGGAATCGAACCCGGCCCTTTCACATGGCAGGCGAAACACACCTTCCACTGAGCCACCAGCGCTCTGGTTATTTAGGGTGCCCAGATTTGTAAAGATTATGTGAAGACAGACCAATCCACCATCCTGATTAAAACAATTCAATGTGGACAGTTTACATGTGCATTGATGTCAGACACAAAATCGCTAGGCTTTAAGTGGAACTTTAAGGAGACAGTTACTGGGGCTTAAAATATCAAATTTGTTCAGCTAACTTGAAAAGTGTCATTTCTACAAAAAGTTCTAAATACTCATCAAGGTCTGTTAATTTGAACTAATTGTAATTATTTAAGTTACTGTAATAGTACTCAATATGTTTAATTACTTTGAGCATTAGGGTTTACAGTGTACCGTGTATTAAATATGTATTATAAATTATAAACCTGTTAAAGTGTAAACATACCTCAAATGATTTTTATAAAATAACGGTATTGGTATTGAATGATATAACAGCTACTACAACCTTTGATTAGGGGATTAGGGGAACAAGACTAAGTTTAAGGCAAATGTTGCTCAATTTTAAGAGCTGTAATGTTAATGTTTTCCAGAAGGGGGTGACACAGCCCAGGACAAGTCTCATCACTGCAGCGCTGAGCTTGTTCCTGGCCAACCTACATCATGTCATGCTCTACTATATACTCTATTCACGTTAATTAGGCAATGCTATGACTTTTGGGCAGCTTAGACCATGTCTTGTCACCCACTGACACAACAATATACTTTTCTGCATGTTATATGCTGCTGCAAATCAAAAGCACAAGGGAAATAGGATGATTATAATAAGCACAGTTACATGCCTGTTATTGGTCTGACATCAACACCTAGTTTTGGAACTGGTGTTTATTCTTGTATCTCAAAATAGCTCTCCCTGAAGACAGTAGTTAAGATGCATCTAGAAATAACCCCATGTTGCACCTGTGATGTATAGACTGCTTATTATACAGGTACCTTCATGCATGTAACAAATTTTTGCCAGCAATTTTGCTAGTGAATGACGCTATACAGAGAATAAGTACAATTGTTTCTAAATTACTAAATTATATATATATATATATACTAACTCATTCATATTTAGCTTTAAATGAGCCAGATATTCTTGTATTTTTGGTGCTGACATTTTTGGTGCTGATTTTCAGTCCAGCCCCTGTACCTGACCATTTTAAAATGTTTCTTTTTTAGTCACACAGTGACCCATGTATCATTGAAACGTAGTAAATAAACATATAACTTAAGGCATGAACCAGTGAGAAACAGGTGCAGATGATGACAGATGATCAGGCTGGTAATTAGTATACTGGTAATGCTGAATGCTGGGTAGAAAGAACAAATGGGTTTGCTACTGAGGTCTTAAACCACCAATTTTTTAAATGTATGTTTAGGCACAGGTGGCATGGTGGCATTGTGGCCTCGCACTTCCAGGGTGGTGGGTTCCCTGTACTCCGGTTTCCTTCCACATTTTCAAAAACATGCAGGTTAGGCTAATTGCCACTCTCTCTCTCTCTCTCTCTCTCTCTCTCTCTCTCTCTCTCTCTGTGTGTGTGTGTGTGTGTGTGTGTGTGTGTGTGTGTGTGTGTGTGAGTGTGTGCGCGTGTGCGCGTGTGTGCGTGTGTGCGTGTGTGAGTGTGATGGATAGGTATTCTATCCAGGGTGTACTCTGCCTAGTCTCTTGGGATAGGGTCCAGGCCCCTAACGACCATGTGCAAAAATTAAGAACAGTCCATGTTAGCAATATTTGTATTCATAGCAAAAGAAAATAAATAAATGCATGCATACATACATATTGTACATACATACATACATACATACATACATACATACATACATACATACATACATACATACATACATACTTAAAAGTAAATAAATAAATAAAAACTATGCTAGAAAAATATGGGCACCAGGTTTTTTTTCTGAAATTGAATCTCCACAAATGTCAAGAGATGGTGCATACTGCCAAAAAGCTTGAAGCTCCAATTAGTTTTTTCACGTGTGGTAATGAAATGATATATTTAGACTCAACGTCTCAGTGATCTCTAATGGGAATACAGGGTAGACATAGATCCAGGGTGATAACACTGCTTGTGATTAATTTGAATAATGTGTCCCAGTACTTAGGTTCCATGGCAAATCATTTTTACCTATAGCATAAAGACTACATTGTTTTAATAGTTCAGAGGGACATATTATACACTGAGACAGATGTTAAGTGAATTCTTGCAAAGGAATTTAATACATTTTAACTAAAACATTTCATGATGTAATGACTCTTTAAACCAAAATTCTATATACTGGTATCTCTAGACAATTTAGAGATCACATCTGGCCCAGTTACACAGATATAGCAAATTGCATTTTGAGACTGACTTCCACAGTCTGAACTGAAAACTGAATTAATGCTCCTGCCAGCCTTCTAAATCAGTGATCCATGACTATGCTGGGAATTTTGCATGAGTATAAAGCAACACCATTTTTAAACAATATGAATTTACGTTTTCCCCTAAAGATTTGCTCTAAATACAGTGTGTATTTCAATCGAATTGCATTCGCTTAGCCATGTTTAACAATAGGCACTGCCAGAGCAGCTTTACAGAAGCTTCCAAAAAAGATCCAAATTTAGACCTAGTTTCCTAATGAGCTAGCCAGAGGCGAGAGTGGCAAAGAAAACCTCTATGAGGGAAATAATGTTAAGAGAAGTCATCCTCTTCTGGGTGATCACTTGTGAACCTAGGCTGTCTGTTGAGCAAGGGTGAAAAAAATATAAAGGGTACCTGATACATTTAATGGGACCCCATTAAATGATACACAATTGAGTGTACATAACAATAAAATGTACATAAGTAATGTATTCTTACTAACATTCTATCCATATACTTGCAAAAATGCCTTGTTATGTGGCCCACCTTATGAACTGTATTAGAATCAGACCCCCCCCCCCCCCCCATTTTCCTATTATACAACTTAATTATTAAGTTTTAAATATCTAGATGATGATTTGAGGTTCTGCTGAAGAGCTCTGATGTAATCGACTTTCTTCATGGCACCAAAACAGCTGCAAGGCATTATGCTACCACCACCCTGCTTAACAGCTGAGAATGTTTCTTCAGAATCAGAAAAAGAAACACGAAAAAAATAATAATAATAATAAGAAGAAATAGAATAGCATATGTGGTATTATCACATTACCACGTTTAACTGTTCATGAGGTACTGTAGGCTGCCTCGGGGTAAGAAATGCTATCGTGTCTGGCTGTCCTGGTGTTCAGTGTTCTGACCAGACGGCAAAAAGTTCAAAGAGAAGATGGCTTGGATGTGGGGGTCCGAAGTGATTTTCTGAGTCCTTTTCTTCACTCTGGTTATATACAGTTCTTGAAGGTTCCACAGGGGAGCACCAATAATCTTTTCAGCAGTAGGATTCATCCCTTGTAGTCTTCTGATGTCTGATTTTTTTAGCTGAGCCAAACCAGACAGTTATTCAAGTGCACAGGACAGATTCAATGACGGCCAAGTAGAACTGCGTGGGGAGCTACTGTGCCAGGTTGAACTTTCTCAGC
Organism: Clarias macrocephalus; assembly: GCA_011419295.1. NCBI lineage: Eukaryota > Metazoa > Chordata > Actinopteri > Siluriformes > Clariidae > Clarias > Clarias macrocephalus. The sequence goes on from JAAGKR010001143.1 coordinate 92,178, forward strand.
TGGCGGAGGAAAAACAACCTCTGCTGGGCAGGAGAAGTGCAGGACAGTTTTCCTGAAGTCCACAATCATCTCCTCTATTTTGAGCATGTTCAGCTCCAGGTTGTTTTGACTGCACCGGATAGCGCGCTGCTCAACTTTTATGTATGTATGTATCTATGACTGTATTGTTGTCTGCAAATTTCAGGAGCTTTACAGAGGGGTCTGCAAAGGTGCAGCTGTTTGTGTAGAAGAAGAAAAGCAGTGGAAAGAGAACGCATCCCTGAGGGGGGCGCCATTGTTGATGCCTGTGCCTTGTCGGTTCCTGGTTTGTTCATGGCCATCCAAACAAGCTTCCTCTCAGTTGACTCAGTGCACAGATCTGCACTGTGTGTTGATCAATCCGATAGGTGCTATTAAACAAAGCCTTTTTATGATGACAGAGAAACAGCTGCAGCCAATCGTGAATACTAACACAAAGTTGAGAGGCTTTGGCTTTGGCAAATTAAAAGCACCACTGAATTAATAATCTAAGTGGGTCTGTGAAGATTTTTTATCCTGTATTTACACAGTTTTGACCATGTGTTTATTTTAGAAAAAAAACACAAATAAATTCAACCGTTCCAAATTCTGTGAGTTTTCTTCAAAGGAATAATTGAAAGCCCAGTACTGCCATGAAATTCATGTTCATAATATAGTAAATGTATGTAACTGTCTAGATGTACTTTACATACTGTTAATTTGTGCAGGTGCCTTTCTTTATTGTGTGGGGCACCTTAGTGGGTACTTTACTACTGTATGTTTGTTCTACTGTAGGAAAAGCTTACAGGGCACATCATTGTTTCTGCTCACTAGGGGGTGACCCTCAGAGGGCACTTTATCATATTTGCTCTACCGTGGGGACACTTTATTGTTTTTGCTCTACTGAGGGAGCCACCTTAGTGGGCACTTTATCAAACTTACTCGACTGTGGGGGCACCATAGAGGGCACTTATCATGGTTACTCTACTATTACTCTACTGTGCCCACCACAGAGGGCAATTAATCATTGTTACTTTACTGTGGGAGCATCACAGAGGGCACTTTATCATGGGTACTCTACTGTGGGAGCATCACAGAGGGCACACTTTATCATGTTTACTCTACTGTGGGGGCACTTTATTGTTTTGCTCTACTGTGGGGGCAGCTCAGATGGCACTTTAATGATTGTTTACTCTACTGTGGTAGGACTTTATTGTTTTTGCTGTACTGTGAGATCAACTTAAAGAGCACTTTGTTGTTTTTGCTTCACTATAGGGGCACCTTATTATGTTTGCTGTACTGTGGGAGCAGTTTAAGGTGCATTTTATCACATTCTGCCAACCACCTTGGAGGGTATTCCCCCCTTCCAAAAAAAACAGAAGGGGTTTGCCAGGGCATCGGATAGTGGGTTTATAAATCGTTACACTATATGCTTAAAAACATACAAGACAAACAGTATAAAATATGTTTAAAGCATATGGACCATTCTGTGTTCTCATATTGTTAGTCCTTAGGTGGTGCATGTCTCTGGGGTATCCATGTGAGATTATCCAGCAACAGCAGGAGGTGAGTCATAAGTGAAAAAAAGCTTATAGCAGAGAGAACAGCTTGCTAGGCATGATAAGAACATACAAAGGTTTAAATGATGCTTCTGTTTTTTCCATAGATCAGCCAGTCATTAAAACCTAATTTGTGTAGTCATATAATATTGTGATTTTTGTACAATACATTCTGTAATCTCTTCATTATATTACATTCTGTAGGGCCACTAATAACGAATAATTAAAACCACCAACAAAGCAAATAATGCTTTCATCCATACCACACAATGTGACTTACTGTAATATGTTTTCTTATTGTAATATTGTTTTCTACATTTGATTTCTTTCGCCGACTTTCTGTATGAATGGTAAGTACTTATGCTGAGAAAGCATAAGGATTAGTGGATTAGTTACATTACACGTGGATCATAGTAAAACTCAAGCTGTTGCTTTATGATGCTTCATAAATTCATGTTGACTGTAAAATTACACTAGGTCAAGCAATACTACTGTATGTCATCTCTTTTGGACGATTCATTTTCAACGCTACAGATAGAAAAGAGCATTAGTAATGGATTTAAACAAAGAAAAATTAAGTAACACCAGAAGTGAGAGCAGTTCCTTCTAAAGCATTTTTAATAAACTGATGCCCTGAACCCATATTTAATCCCAGGACCTGAATAATTGTGATGGAAGATTTCCCCTGATCTCCATTATATGACATGGATGCCCATGTTAGATCCTCAGCTTGCTGGACTGTGGGGATAAAACAAATGTGTTCTGTCACTTTTAAGGACATGTGAGGTCTGAGCTGGTAAGTTTTACTTGTTATCAGTCAAAGAGTGTGAGCCATTCTTGATATTCCTTCCCTCAGGCTGGTCTTAGCATTTAAGCCATTCTTTATGTGTGCCTCTTTCTGAATGTTTATGATAACCATTTTTGTGTTCTCACAGTGAAATTCTGATCTAGTGCCTTTTTGCCATCAGCTTGGAAGTACTCACAGTATTTTCACACCCAAAGCTGTTCCAGGATTGGCTATCAGGTCTTGTGTCAGTGGCAAAGTGCCAAGCAAAGCCCAGCCACCTACACACTGCCTGGTTTTATGCATTTAGTAATGCTTGATTTCATCCTTGAAATGGATCTACTCTTGCCCTTATTTTTCTTAACTTTACTGCCCTTTCATTTACGTGTGTTTGTCATTTGTTCCAAGTTTGTTAATTTGATCTATATCATTCAATTTAATATGAAGAAATTTAATATGAAGGTGTGGCTCAAGATACATAAAATTTTAATAAAAAATTTTATATATGCAATGCAGTAGGTTATTTCTAAATTTGCATAAATAATAGTTTACAGTTGTGATATTAGGATAATAAATATTTCCATATACTGTATGCTTAACAGCATGGTCCTCTTTAGGGCCCTACTGTAGATGAGGAGTGTTCCAAGATTTACCAGTAGTCTGAGGGTTTGGCCTATTTTGCCTAAAAGTAATGACAGAAGTGGGTAGAGTAGCCAAAAAATTGACTCGAGTAGGAGTAGCTGTACTTCAAAATAATATTACGCAAGTAGAGCAAAAAGTAAAAAGTAGTCATCCAAAAGTATTACTCAAGTATTGCTAAAGTAAAATATTACTTACTGTACGTAAAAGTAAAAAAGTATTTGGTGAAAAGACTACTCAAATAGTGTGTAACTGTTTCAATCGCCATGTTTGATTTTTTTTTTTTTTAGAAATTATAATAATTATATATGTGTGTGTACACACACACACACACACACATACACACACACACACACACACACACACACACACACACACAGTATATATGCTGAAGTGTACAGTCGTGGTCAAAAGTTTTGAGAATTACATAAATATTGGAAATTGGAAAAGTTGCTGCTTAAGTTTTTATAATAGCAATTTGCATATACTCCAGAATGTTATGAAGAGTGATCAGATGAATTGCATAGTCCTTCTTTGCCATGAAAATTTACTTAATCCCGAAAAAAAACTTTTCACTGCATTTCATTGCTGTCATTAAAGGACCTGCTGAGATCATTTCAGTAATTGTCTTGTTAACTCGGGTGAGAAGGTTGACGAGCACAAGGCTGGAGATTGTTATGTCAGGCTGATTGGGTTAGAATGGCAGACTTGACATGTTAAAAGGAGGGTGATGCTTGAAATCATTGTTCTTTCATTGTTAACCATGGTGACCTGAAAAGAAACACGTGCAGCCATCATTGTGTTGCATAAAAATGGCTTCACAGGCAAGGATATTGTGGCTACTAAGATTGCACCTAAATCAACAATTTATAGGATCATCAAGAACTTCAAGGAAAGAGGTTCAATTCTTGTTAAGAACGCTTCAGGGCGTCCAAGAAAGTCCAGCAAGCGCCAGGATCGTCTCCTGAAGAGGATTCAGCTGAGGGATCGGAGTGCCACCAGTGCAGAGCTGCTCAGGAATGGCAGCAGGCAGGTGTGAGCGCATCTGCACGCACAGTGAGGCGAAGACTTTTGGAAGATGGCCTGGTGTCAAGAAGGGCAGCAAAGAAGCCACTTCTCTCCGAAAAAAAGCATCAGGGACAGATTGATCTTCTGCAAAATGTATGGCGAATGGACTGCTGAGGACTGGAGCAAAGTCATATTCTCGGATGAAGCCTCTTTCCGATTGTTTGGGGCATCTGGAAAAAGGCTTGTCCGGAGAAGAGAAGGTGAGCGCTACCATTAGTCCTGTGTGATGCCAACAGTAATAACTAAGTGGCTCGGGGACCAAAACGTTGAAATTTGGGTCCATGGCGTGGAAACTCCCCAGATCTTAATCCCATTGAGAACTTGTGGTCAATCCTCAAGAGGCGGGTGGACAAACAAAAACCCACTAATTCTGACAAACTCCAAGAAGTGATTATGAAAGAATGGGTTGCTATCAGTCAGGATTTGGCCCAGAAGTTGATTGAGAGCAGCCCAGTCGAATTACAGAGGTCCTGAAAAAGAAGCGCCAACACTGCAAATACTGACTCTCTGTATAAATGTCATGTAATTGTCGATAAAAGCCTTTGAAACGTATGAAGTGCTTGTAATTACATTTCAGTACATCACAGAAAAAACTGAAACAAAGATCTAAAAGTTTAGCAGCAAACTTTGTGAAGTATGGTGCAGTAAAGCTACTCGCATTTCCATAAAGTTAATCAACTAAATGAAACAGAGTAAATGTAACTCGTTACTACCCACCTCTGGTGACAGAAGTGTCTAAAATTCAAGGCAAATAAAGTTATGAAAGTCTAGTGATTAATGTTCATTGATTAATATTGAAGAAATGCTCAGTGACAAATGTAGAAAGTAATGTGATGAGTTTAACAGGGACTTGTGATGAAAGTTCTTATGAATGAAAGTGTAAAACCACTAAACATTTCCAGAAAACTTAAAGCATAGTATGGTGATAGGATGATTAGTGGCAGATAACTAACAGAATGGTGCAAATGTTTTTTTTTTTTTTTTTTTAAGGCTGAGGTGGTTAAAAAATGACAATCCTGATGAGGTGGCTCGGAGCCCGCTGCCGTCGATCCTATGAACATTCCACAAGTGGAACATGTGATCCTTGAAAATAAATGGATAACTTGTCCATAAATTGTGGAAGTGGTACATCCAGCTATGGGACCTGTAGACACAATCATTCACAAACACAACTTGCACGTTACAAGAATTTGGCTGCGAGTTATTGGAACATCCATGCTTGGGTCATTAAAGGAGTTCCTGGAAGGTCGGCGGTTCAAACGTGAAGCAAGCGATCCGATCATGGCTCCATTATACTGAGAAAATTTTCTAGCTTGATGGTTTTCAAGTACTGGTGAAATGCTAGATATGTGCATTAGCATAGGAAGGGATTATATAGAAAAAAATGTAGTTTTTACTCTTATAACTGGGTTCTGTTATTCTGAATAATCAAAATCTCCATTTGACTTGAACAACCCTTTATTTATACACATTTCAATTACAGCTGCTATCAACACTTATGAGGCTTCCTTATTTCTAAGAGCATCTTAAACCACTTTAGTTTGTTTGGAATGCTCTGGCACAAATTGTACACATCACAAAAGCTTTTTATTGGCTTTAGACCTATTTTCTTCTGCTGGGTAACCTGAACAGATAATTTAATCTTTTTTTGTGTGTGTTAGTGTTCACATTCACATCACGCAATACTACAGATGCAGTATTGTAGAACTATAATGAGCCCTGATACAGGTTATTACACACGTGAGAGACTCCTTACCTTTTTGTGCTTAATTTCCTGTTTATGCCATTGCTGTTGGTTTCATTGGCATATTGGTGTGTTTTGATTCTATTTTAACCAGCTTGAAAAAAAAAGGTGCTATCAGCAAGTGACACATGAAATTAATTAAAATACGGTAAGGCAGTTTTAGAGTGGTAACTTGGGGGTCCAGAAAAATTTGTAGTGAGCTGGTGATGTTTCAGGCTGATTATATATGAACAGCTTGCCAGCAAAATGAGATGCAAAGTTGTTTTTCAGTTTTAAGAAAACCTTTTTTTCTTCCTCTTCTTCTTCTTTTTTTAAATTAAGCAGAGAGTATTGTAAACTGATAGGGACTATTTATGCATGTTATCTTTGAGCCATAAGGGTAAAAAATTTGATATAGCAAAATATTATGTACTTTTGGTTATAGAAGCTATAACTCAATTTCCCATGGTTTTGTAAAAAAAAAAAAAACAGCTTGCAGCTTGTTCATTTCTTATTCACAAATTGATTGTACATCTTTTAAGTGTTGTAATGATATTTTTCTATTTATTTTCCTTCCAAAATTCTAACCATAAGTGCTTCATGGCTCCTTAAATGCAGAAAATCAATGCTAACGATAGAAAGATAAAGGAAATAAAGAAACATATTGACTGGGAATTTAAAAAGAAGGTGGCATTACCAACTAAAGTTACAACAGGGCTAACACTACAGTTTGACACATAGCTTTCTTGTGTATATAACATGTTTACACAATATAAAAAAAATGTCTTCAGTAATGTCCAAATAAAAAAAGACCAAATCATGCATGTACTGTAATTCCTGTAAATCATACTTTGATATAAAACTGTTCATATTTAGTGAAAGGTGCAGGCAATTCTTGCCATATGATGGCAATGATTTGTCCAACTGAATAGCTAGTTTTATTCATCTTTTATAAATAGGAAACTACATATTTCACTGAATTTTCATTGGTTTATTCAATACCAAATATGCACATGCTCTATCATAATGTTCTATCTACAGTAACGCTATCTATACAAGCATGTTCATTTGGGGGTATTGAGGATTAGATAAAAGAAGTTAGGTAAATTTACAGGACCAATTGGACATGATGGGCATTGTTTTACAGGGGGATCATCAAACATTTAGATAATGGATAAGAAAAAATATTTTATGTAAAAGAGATACCAGACTAAAACTAATGATAACACTAATACATGGTGGAAAATATGCTTGGGAGAGCAAAGGGGTGGAGAAGAATTCAAGCCATCAATTAAGGTTTATGTAGTATTCATGTTGCATTAATATTTAATGTAGGGCACCCGAGAGTTAATGCATGCAGGTGCGGTTGTGGGCAATGTGGTAATAAAACTGCAAAATGGAATGTTTTATAAATCAAAGTCAGAATAAAAGGAAACCTAAACAGAATTACAGTATTAACTGATTTTATTAATAATTATTATTTATTTAAATAGAAACCCTCATTAGCCAGCCTGTCATTTATTCCTGGCATCTATTAAAAATGAGAAACTCCAGCATTATTAGTACATTCATAATATGTATACATTAAAATACATAAATGAAACAGGACAATGTTACATAACCAATTGAAAAAATATTATTATTAAAATTATGCAATATTATTAAAGCCTAAACTGAAAAAATATTTTGAAAGAGATATACATAAGAGGGGCAAACTTTCAATATAAAGTTGTAGTAAATTAAACAAAACATATTTTATTTATGATGTACATAGCAGTTGTTTTGACATATACTGTAATTTATTCTGCAATATGTAACTATTAAATGTATTATTTTGTATCCAAACATATTTATTTAGGCTAACATGAAATAAAGGCACAGATTATCTCGTAAATATGTATATTTATTTATTATCTCAAAAGTGTTAAAAAATAAACAAATACTTTAATTATTGTCAAATTTACATCAATTCCCTATTAAGCATATATTACCTGTTATTGTGATTAAATAACTTATGTAATTAATTCTGCAGCACTAATAGCATCAAGGATTGTTTTGATAAAATGTCAGTAAAGGTAATGTTTAAAAAAAACATTTAAATACGCTACATAAATCTTAACACTGTAAAAGTTATACATCACTTAAAAGTTATTTTATTAAGAATCTGTATAAAGACCGAAATGGCAGAACCCAAGACAATTACATACATCTTCCTGAGAAACACAAAGAAGCTTCACTAAAATACTTTAAATATCTTTCAAAACATTTTATTGTACAATAATGCTACTTACACGGATATTTAAGCCAATATAAAACAAGAAATATTGAAAAGAAATTGTCCATAAAGGTAAAAAGAAATAAATCACATCATATTGTATTACAACACAATGCCTTGTTTTTCCACATTGATTATATAGTATATGTATACCCTGTAGTTTTATTGTACTGATTTATTTATTTATTCTAATCATCTGTGTTAGCAGAATACATAAGCTTTGCCACAAATACAGTGCGTACAGTCTTTCTTTTTGTCTTAACATATTAATAATCGTTGATTTGACACAAATCATTTCTAAGCATAAAAAAATATTAGGCGTAACTTTAATATTTATTATGTTTCAATTCTAAACAACTAATGATTTGTACATCATACTCCTATGTAAAACACATTACCTGACATACTGTAGGTTTATTTTACCCTTATGGTATTTATCTTTTAGTAATGAAAATTGTTCAAATTAAGTAATGATTAAATCATCAGAATAACCTATTTGAGTAAATAACCTTTTACATTTACTGTATATTGAAGTTGCTAAAGCTAATCTAAAAATGTTTTGCATTGTAGGAAGTAACAACATGTCTTCTACTGGCAATCTTCAATAAAAATGTAGAAAAGGTGTTAAATTGTGAGAAACTATGGCTAGCCATAACATTGAGCACATGAGCAGATTACATGATATTGCTTAAATATAAACTGCATACTTTTTCTTACAGCCTTGGTTACCAAGCTGGGCATGCTTTTTCAGCATTTAGCAGATGCCCTTATCCAGATCGACTTTATAAAAGGAGTTTTTTTTTTAAACACGTTCAGATCTTTGATCACTAGGACAGGAACTAATGCTAATTTGTAATAACAGCATTTTGCACCTCGTCGTGTTTAACGTAGAAATATAACTTGAAAGTGCGTCTTTCAAAGCATGTAAAGTTCACAAAACTACTTGAACTTTACTTTGACAGATACAGGGCTGAGTGGTCCCTGTACTGTTCCACTCTAGTACACCTCAAACATTCAAATCCATGTGGCTTTTAACATCTAAAAGAATTTCCAAAATTAATTTTTCTTTTCTACTTTTTTTTTACCCCTATAGGAAGCTACTGGGTTTATTCAATTGACAAAAAGATCAGTCAAATTTAAAAAAGATCTGGTCTGAAAATATAATATACACCATGGCTCTGGGGTGAATTGTCATAACAAAACCTTGTCAAATTATATTAGTCCTTGTGCTTAGCAGAGTTACTGCCATCAATCACTGCAAGTAGCCCAGGATTATAAGCAGGAAAACAGCCCAAAGCATCAATAATGCACAATTACCACTACAATAGTTTTAACTGACCATTGGTGCATTGCTCTGCATTTCTGACAGAAGAAGAGGTTTTGAGTTTTTGAGTTCATATCCACTATATAATGAAGTTCACCTTTTGCTTTTGTAAGCATTTTGAGATGAATTTCTGCTAACGCTACAGTACATTATGGTTTACTGCTAGCAGCCAATAAAAACACAGTAATAGAGTAATCTTGGAGACTCATTAGAGAAATATAAATCAATGATTATTAATTTATTTTGTATTAATGAAATTAAAGTATTTTACTAGATGAACACCACAACACCACCACATTCTCATATATAACTATAGAAGAATTTATAACCTTTGTCATATTTTCATTATTAGCATCTTGTAGGTTTTAAACATTTGTAGTATACAGATAGAATGAAAAAGACTTATGAGTTATGAGTCATGACTGTAGAGCTCTCAGAGCAATTTATCTCCATGCTCTGTGACTCCAAGATTTATTTGTATTCATGCTTTAGGGGTCTGAAGTTACTGATATTCAGCCTGAATCTGACAGCAGCTGAGATTAATGGTCAACTGGAGATGGTTTTCATTTTTTATCAGCTAAGTTTAGGTCGTTTTGTTTGAAAGGCAGCAAGGATGTCAAGATAAATGTAGCCCAGAAAGTCCTTAAAAATGTAGAGGTAGTATTTAAAATGCTACAATGTTAAGCAAAAATTATTGCTTTAAGCATCTCGATTAACAAAGCTTTTCATCATCTCTAGTGTTTGTGACATTCATGATTAGTAGCAATTCGAGTTCATATTCTCAAAATTCTTCCTGCTCAGGTACACACTTTGCACAGCAGTTTATTTAATGTTTAAATTGCAACATAACTACAAAAAAAAAAAAAAAAAAAACTCCAGACATTTCACAAAATACTTTGGCATGTCTTATAGCTACAGATAAAAACTTACCCAGTCTTCTTGCCTATGCCTTAGGTCCTGACTTGAGTAAATGAATACTGTATAATGAGGAAATCTGATCATGTGAATATGTTTATGAACATTTCACCTCACCTATAAATAAGTGGCAGGACAATGTATTTTGAGTTGAGTGTGCAAGACGACCTTGTTGCCTTATGTAAATGTCCACCACCATACAGTATACTGACAGACAAAAGATAAGCATATTTGGTACAAGAACAGCTTACATGGACTCTACAAGCCTTTGAAAGTGTATGTGAAGGATGAATGCTACCCTTCCTAATTACACTAATCAGCCATTATATTAAAATGCAAAACAATAAGCTTGATATTGCCCATTATGCCCAATAGGGGCAGATTTGACCTGTCAGGGCATGACTCCACAAGACCTCCGGGGATGTGCTGTGGTGTCTGGCACTTGATGTAAGCGGTGGATCCTTTGGGTGCTGTGGGTTCCGGGGTGGGGATTCTGTTGACTGAGCTTGTTTGCCATTTCATGAATGCTTGTTGAAATTGAGATCTGGGGAATTTGGAGACTAAGCCCAATACACTGCAAGTTGTGATGCACTAAGTGTTCTAGTGCCTTTTTATTATCTCTAGTTTTTTATATATATTGTATGTTTGTTTTAATATTAGCTTTCCTTGTGGTATCACACCACCTTGGCTCAAGCAAAATGTTGACTGCTTGACCATGATTCTGTCAACAGTTTACTGGTATATAATTGATACTCAATTCACCTGGTGGTTGTCATAATGTTGTGGCTGATCAGTGTATGTTCCACTGATGGAAAGCACTGTCTAATACATTGTTCCAAAGTCTCACATAGGTGCTGTGATTGGGGAATGTAAAGGTCATAGAATATGAATTCCATCCTTTTCATTAAGCCATTCAGTCACTCCTTTTGCCCTGTGCACTGGAGCATGGTCATCCTGGATGAGATCATTCCCATCAGTGTAGAAATACTGTATAAGGCATAGAAATAAGGGTGATAAGTCAGAGTAACTTTGCAATGATTTGCAATGACCCTTACATCCAAGAGGATGAGTTCATCCAAACCATGTCAGGAAAATTATGTAGCTATTATAATATTACATTTTAGGGGTTTGTTGTTCAGTATACATTTAGCTAAAATATAAAATATAATCAGTGTCAAAACAAATAATGAAATCAAAATGAAATTAAACTGAGTTTTACTCTTGTATGATGTCTTACAAACATGCATAAAACTATTAATTATAGCATTTACAGTTGATGATCAATATTGCAAACCTACTTGTTAATTAGGCAAAAATCAAAACACAGGGAAACTGGTGATAAAGAGTATATGGTACAAAAGGAAAGGCTAGGAAATGCACAATGTAATGCTTTGCAAGGAGGCAGTGTGTGTAAAAGAGTACATATACAATATACAATAGAGTGAGTTTAATGATCGAGACTGAAGAAGTGGAGGTAGACATTTTGAGCTGAATGCAGTGTGCACATACTATTCAACTTGTTTCTTTTGCATGTTTTTAATACCTATCTATGCTCCAATCATTGATATTTTATCAGGATCGTCGAAGGTTAAATAATTTAAAAAATGACACAATTACACAATTAAATTGTAATGGCAATAAAAATAGTAGAAAAAAAAAACTAAGGAAAAGCAGTTGATCCTGTACCTGAATTATTATTAATCATTATTGTAATGTTATTAGTAATTCTTAAAAAGTATTAATAATAATATTATTGTAATATAAAAAATCATATCATTATTATTATTGTTGTTGTTGTCAAATAAGTATTGTAGATATATTAATATAATAATTAATGTCATTAATATAGTCAATATAATAATATAATAATTATACTGTAATTAACTAACACTGGATCTCATAAGCATGACTAGCTATCTAATAATTATGACTTAGTAACTCATAGTTATGAGATTATTACTAGAGTTACTTTTAATTATAACTTAATAAGTATTATGTATAATTATTGTGTATTAAGTTAAAGTATTGCGTTATTTCACAAAATAAATTTCTGGAACCAAAATCTAAAGGATTTACTTAACATTAGTACAGGTGAAAAAAGGATATTTTAAATCTAAAGTCTACTCATATGAGCTCACAGTGACCTTCTCTATGCTCACAATATAAATTAACTAATTTTACAGTAGAAATATAAAATCATGCCAATACACTTGACATGTGGATGCGAGATTAAAGCGAGAGCAACTGCTTAACTGACTAGAAGTAAATGATAACACAATCAGAATTGTAAAGTAAATCAGAATTTTTTTTATTTTTTTATTTTTGGGGGGGGGAATTAAATGTGCTTCTGTAGCACTGGATGCATTGAATGCTATAGACTTTTAGCATATTTAATATTAAGCAGACTTTTACCACCTTGTGCAATACTAACAGGGAGACATGACACGACAACAAGAATCATTAATTTCTGGACAATTTAAAATGATCTGATCAGACAAATGAGTGGTCTGACAAATCAAGGGAATGGTATTTGGCATGGCAAACTAAGTCAAAAAAAATCTTGAGTTGATAATGGACACTGTCACCTTTTCCTCTCTGCAGACTTCTTGCAATGCAACAACAGGCTCCTCTAAATCCGTTGTAATCCCCAGCACAGTTCATGCACTAGATGACAGAGCCATTGTGGAGGGATCAGTCATGCAGGTGCCACAGGCCACAAACAAAATAATCTGAGAGTAGTCTCAGAATGCAGAAGACATTTTCTGGACCTATAACATAGAAAGACTAGTTTACTCCAATCTCAATCCATACCAGGTTTGTCCTGAATGATGCTATGGGACACAAATTCCTGTTGTTATTCAGACTTTGGCTAAACCTTTAGAACAGAGCCTCTAAATTCCTTTGTCATTGTGTAGAGGATTGTGACAGTGACTTGCAGAAAGGTGCAACTGGTGTACAACATACAGTAATTCTTATAAAGACTATAGACCTGTCCTACAGTATATCTACTGGCTTGCATTAATTACAGAGGTATGAAGCAATCACAGCTAAATTACAGGTATATGCTCCTATCACTCTTCTTAACCTTAAAGCAGCTCAGAGACTTTTTATTTCAATAAGACAGACCTAACCACCAGATATAACCTGATATGAATCAGAGAGGGCAACAAATGGAACACTGCATTTTTCAGCACTAGCAGGCAATATGAATACGTGTTGATGTCTTAAGGCCTGGTCAAATCCCCCACTGTGCTCAGACATTTGTGAAAATTGTGTACCTTAACAACATCCCAATACACTGAAAACATGGCACTGAAAAATAACAATCAATTACTTGCAGAATCATATAACAGCATCATTTTAATGTATTTTACTGTTATTTTAGTGCATTTACTGTGATTTTCCTCAGCATTATTTCACTGTACAGTATATTAAATTACAGTATATGACAGTAGAATAATTGAGTTTTACAGTAATGTTCTACAATTCATGGTATTGTTTATTTACAAAACGTAATAAAATATGTTACTTTTGAATTTATTTCCTACTATCAGAGATGAGGGAGGAAAGAGTGCAAACATTACTATATTACACAGAAACTTAAATTATGACAACTACCTTATTTAGACAACATTTTAATAAAATGTGTTAAAATATATATTTAATTGTATGACATTTTTAATGTAAATACGCCATGACCTCAAACTAACTTTACAAAAGCTTTGAAACAACACCTTAATGTACAACACCATCACAGTACCAGTATAATTTAACTTTCTACTTAACAGAGAGTCATGCAGACTATAACACACAGCACAGATTCTACTCCAAAGAATTTTCCAAATTTAAAATCATTGACTCTGTTGACACACCTGGATCCTTTGGTGCTTGCTTACTTCGACAAAAATGATGACATACAGTATGGAATAGGGAGCCCCTGTAACACATGCTGGAAGGGGCTCTGTATTTATAAGTATATTTTTCTTATAGAACACAGTAAACTCAATTGCATTCAGCCTTCTAAGAGACTCATTCATTGCCAGGGCTGTTGTGCTTTGCTCTTGTCTAGACTCAATTTTATATTGGCTAGGTCTAAAGAATAGAAAAGCAGATGCCTAAGAAGATTTTTCTAGAATGTATGAGAATAACCCTACTAAAAGTGCTTTACATACCATCCTGCCAATGTCAAATAATTTGGCTAGTTTAATCATTCTTTTCTAGAAGGAAGCTAAATTGTCTTCCAGTAGAACAAAAAATGTATTCTGAAAGAATTGTAATAAACATCTAGAAATATGCATCACAATTTTATACTTGGTTTATTGTAGTGTAAAGGGACTATATAAAGTAGAATAGACTCATTGAAATGTTCATTTACTAAGTCTTTCTTTTTTCGTAGCGTAATAAATTTACTATAAATGTGTGTGAGGGATTTGACGACTGGAAGGGACGGTGTCAGTGAAGTTTAACGTTAGCCTTTAGCCAGAGGTGGGCAAAATACATAGATTATTTACTTATGTATAAGTAGAGTTACCCTAGGTAAATTATTACTTAAGTAAAAGTAGAAGTCATCCATTTAAAATTCTACTTGAGTAAGAGTCTACTGCTAAGTAGAAATTATTCATAATGGACATAAATGCCTTACATATTGTTTCTTTACTGGATTTACAGTACCAATTTACAAACCTCACTCATTTGAAAGGCATTATTACTCCTTTACTAGAATTACTGGTTCACAACCTTTTGGATTCCTTCTGGTCCATAGGCACCATCATCTAGTGAAGGCAGCACTATGTAGTAGAGTACAAGTGCAAAAAAAATGTATAATGTAGAGAAGTAAAATAAGTAAAGTATAAACTAATAAAACTACTCAAAGAAAGTACAGATGTGTGAAATATTTACTTAGGTAGAAGAACAAATTAAATTTATTAAGTTACCTTCCACCTCTGCCTTCAACCTTTGAAGGCTCTTTAGTTCTATTTTTTAGTAGATTAACATCAGCTATTAAAAAGTTTACTGTAGGTTAGTTCATGTTAAAAATATCTAACTCATTCAATAGTAGTATAAATACGTTAAATATTTTAACTAGTATTTGTATAATAATACATTTTCTGGTAGCAAACCAGGTAAGATAAAGTAAGTTAAGTTTTTTTTTTTTATGTTGTCTCACCAGTTCCAGGAGAACTGTGGCATCTTACATGTTCCAAAATCTTATTAACGAAAGTGCTCAAATAACATTATGGCAAAGGACAACATTAGGTTCAGCGTGTAATATGAATATAAATACAGTAGGCAGTTTAAAGAGATAATGTGCCTCAAACAGATACAATACTGTTATACAGTAATTAGGAGAATATTATTTTTCTATATAATTTTTTTTCTTTCTCTTTTTAGAGGTGTACAGATCATTTTGTTGAAATGTAGAATGTAACAAAAAGTCAAAGTGGTTGTTGGAGCTCAGATAAAGGCCACGTCCATTAGCATTCCTGTGTGACTATATATAAGATAAGATGATATTATGGTTCTACAGTATAACATAAAATTACATAATATGCTGAACCCTTTTAGAAATAAAATTTATTGGGAAACAATATGAAAAATAAGAAAAACCTATCCAATGCATGAATATTTAGGCCATCAGTGTAATGTACATGCATATAGTATGGTCTGCAATGCACAAGTCATTGTCCCATATATAAAGTTTTGATGTACAGTACTTTTTTTTTTTTTTGCACTTTTACTGATCATGCTGCTGCTCTTAATTTTTCTTCTGCAAAAAAAATCAACAGTGGCATTTTTTTACTGTAATAAAAATTTTCAGTGCTGGCGGGCCGAGATGAGCAGGGCAGAAGGTAGCTAAGTCTAAGAGGCGGCTGTCGCATGCTCTTAGTAGGCAGCTTTCTCCATGACTTAGCTTTTAGAGATTACTCAGTGTTTGTGAGAATAGGAAATAGTTGTGAGACCCTTAACTGAAAAGACTTACATTACTCACCAGACTGGACCTTTATGGACCTTTTTTTAGGCTGTGGATAACAGCGAGAAGGTAGGTAATAATCTGAGTACAGGCCTAGTGATTTAGGGCACCCCACCCTGTCCACAGTGGAGCTGTCCTTGGTGCTGGAAACGTGTCAATGAAAATTCAATGTTCAGATTTGCTAACAATCCTCTAACAAAGATGGAAGACATGGTGATTATGTCATATAATAAAAAAGGTCAGACTTCTAATAGTTTTATATGCACACAATATAATTAAAAGAGGCACCCAATTCAGTACAAATTGAGCTTATGACGAAGTACTTGTTCTTTGTACAACACATTCTTTATTATGTAGGGCAACAATGTGAGAGACAGTCTAATTTGCAATGCTTATTTTTAGCACTGGTTGGCTTTTCACACAAAGCTTTATTATTAGAGTGAGGCGTAAAATGTGTCAGCAGTTCCTAGGCAGCTTTGCGCAACATAAGATTTGTCATAAAGTGTAGTCAAGTCAACTTTATAGTCAATAAACAATGCAGATAGTAGTTGCAAAATAAAATGCCACATTGGCTTAAGTTCAACAAAAAATAAAAGTACTCATTATTATGTAATCCTAGACTTTTTGTAGCACCATTTAGTAACCATACTTTTCCTGTTGTTTGTAGCATGTCACTCTTTGAAAAATATTATTTTTACACACTAACTCAGAAGAAAAAGGAAAAAATTATAATATTTGAAGACAAAAAAAAAAAAAAAACAAGATCCAGTTTCATCTTGGTTGAAGTTTGCTACTTCCTTCCATTTTAAACAACTTTTTGCTATCTGCAGGATAGTTAACTGGGTTTACGATTACCCTCGGATGAAGTAATCAGTTTTCTTAGTACCATGAATCTATATTATAAGCCAATATAGGCGTTTATTCAGTATAACAGTTTGCAACATTTTCAGTGCTACACTTTTTCTACCGTTGCAAAGACAATGCAGACATACGAATAAAGATAAAAGATTATACCCTTCTGCAATGCTAGTGAATTGCTTATTCATATGTACAGTACACGAGTGACATACAAAAGAAAAGAATGGAATGGCCTTTGGGCCCTGCAACTTCAGATATTTGCAAAGAATTGTGTGTAGGATGCGTGGGATTGAGTCATCCACAGCCTGTGCGTATGCCATTGAAAAAAAAAAGTGAACAAAAATGGTGAATGGCACATCAGTATGTCACCTTTATTCAAACTTCAAGTGAGAATGAGGGCATAGAGAAATATTTGTACTGCGAAAATCAGCAAATAAAGTGGTTAGAACATTTTAATACTGGTCTCACTGTTCTCCTTGTCATTTTATGCATGTGTCACATACCGTACAGTGTACAAGACTGTTGTCTCAATCAGTATCAGAATAGAGGTTAAAAAACAGAGGTTGTAATAAAGAATTAATGTTGGCACGCTGTCGATGAATGAGCCTTAAATGACCCTCGCAAGCAAACTTATACTGTTATGGTTATGTTATGGTATGGTAATTTTGCATTTGGAAGAGTGCAAAACTTGTGTAAATGTCTTGCTACTGTAGTAATTTATTTGAGTTAAAGTAATGCCCTAGAAAATTACTCAAACAAGAGTTCATAAATTATCTAAGTGAGATATACTGAGCTAACATCTATTAGGTATAAAGTTGATTAATGAACCACTAGATTTGTCTGTTGTGCGTTGTCATGCTTGTTGTTGTCAGGAGAGACACAATCACACACACACATAATAACGTATAGTAGTGTTGGAATGTTCTCTAGTTTATTAATAGATCAAGTCCTAAGCCAAATGACTTGAGTGTACATCACGGAGAATGAGGCATTCCCATTTTCTATAGAAATCTTGGGAAACAAAGAGAAGGACGTATCTGGTGACAAATCATGGGAAGTATTGCCATGTAAGGAATGAGGAAGAACTAAAAGAGACAAAAAGAAATAGGGAAATATGCAAGAGTTAACACAGTCTAGGGAAAATATCTTTATTACCTCTGAATTCTTTACATTTTCATCGTAGACACTGGTGGCATCAAACCTTTTCTCAAACGACTGGGTTAAAATCTTCTTCTGAAGGAAGTCATTTAGGATTTTGCTGAGAACCTCCTGAATCTCCCTGCCTCCTCGTCCCTCCAGCACACACAGTAAGAGCAAAATGGGGTGGTGCACCATGGGGCGCTGCTCCAGGGATACTACAAGTTCTATAGCCATTAAATATTGTCTAGTTAATTTTCTCCCACCCTGTAGATTGCTGTTTTACCCAAATGCTTTTAGAATTTGCAGTATGTGCCAGATGCCTCAGCACACTAGAGCTGCCTTAGAGACCCAGGGGGAACCCCAAACCTAGGTAGTTTTAATGTTAATGATGCTATGGCTGATCAGTGTATAAAAGTTTTATTTTTGTTTTGAAATGTGCATGACTTGTTTTGATAGCACTGACCAAAACTAGAAGCATTGATGTTTTTTTTTTTTTTTAATCAGCTCATTGTCAGATTTTATATTTTTATAATGATCCCTTGCCATGTGACTACATACTCATTTCAGAAAGATTCAGAATCATTTAAGAAAAACATATATTAAAGAAACTTGGGGGCGTAGAAGATTATTTAAACAGTTAGGCATTACAGTGATTATACATTTACTGTTGTTTATTGTGAAATAAAATGCATGTTTAATGCACGTCATACACATTTCTGCAGGCTGAAAATTGAGCTATGAATACTTGGTGTTGGTGTATTCATGTACACGTATGGGTTCTTACTTAATCTAATTGTAATTCTTTAGGTGTTTCCAAGCTGACCAAATCATAATAATGCCTGGGGCCAAGTACAAAATTGCCCTTGAGCTACCAGGTTATTAAAAAAATGGATCCATTCAATTAGCTACCTAATTTAAATTATGTAGACATCATGAGCTCAGCCAGCCAACCTTCATAGTAAGGCATTCTGGGGAGTTTTACTGCATTAAAACTAATGATGTGCAACTCTTGCCCAACACCAACACAAGTTCACAGAAACTCATGAAAATAAAGGTTGGAAATAGTTTAAAGTTTCATTATTTGTGAGAAACAGATTCAGGAAGGCAAACTGGACCATTGTGGCATGCCATCTTTTGTAAGAAATGTATTTATTATGTTTTGTTCTGGTTCCTGTTGTCTTTCTCACAATCGTTATGCTCTGCCATACCACAGTCATTTAATGTCTCATCACCAACAACTGTTCATGCACTCATTGTTTTATGCCCTGGACAAGTCACCAACACTCTATCAGGCCTCACACCAGCATAGTATTGATAATGTTATAAAGCCGTTTGTTTATTTGTTTGTTTGTTTGTTTGTTTGTTTGTTTGTTTGTTTATGCATGCATGCCTGCATGTCTACTGTTTGTTAGGTTAAATTCTCTGATTGTCAAGATCATTGTTCTAGTTCCGTATTTTCTAGCTGGTTTGGTATGGATATGTTAATAAAGTGATCCCTGTAACTACAACCCTTTTGTCAGTATATTATGACTAAATACACCACTTTTAGTTGTATGTTTAAGTATACACTCATGTATCTCCCCTTGCTCTTGCAAAGCTGCAGTGAGTTGCAGTAAGTTGCAGCAATTGATTCTGCAGATCAAGACTGATAATGTGAAGTTATTTCTCATTAATAAATTCCGCTTCCACTTCTCCCTAGGCTGTCCTGATGGCAATGTTTAATGATGTTTGCAGGTTATTGCAGCAATCCCTCAAAGACATCCAATGAATAACACTGTCTTGTGACTGAACATCTGTGCATATGTTGTCAATTATTGTTTACCATTGTTTTAATCAGCTACGTTATTGATCGTCTACAAATTTCTACAGAGAAATTCTTTGGCACCTTATGAATATTACACATAGGAAAATAGCTAAGCATTTGAACAGGAAAATGCTAGGAGCTAGTGTTAATTGCACATGTGTAGCAGAGATCCACTATGATAAATGAAACAGTATATCCGGTCTTTCAGCTAGAAGCCTGCACTGCAAAATAAATAAATAAATAAAAAATTTTAAAAAGTGAAAATACTGTAAAAAAAATAATTATTATATAATCATATTATAATAATTATATGTACATGAGATTATTCTATAGCATACAAAACAGATTAAATCGTATTCTACACATGCTTAGTGATTTAAAAAAAAAAAAATAAATAAATAAATAAATAAATAAATAAATAAATAAATAATAATAATAATAATAATAATAATAATAATAATAATAATAAATGGACTGGTTCTATTGGAAGGTGCTCTTGCTTAAATGCAAATGAGAAAAAATATCTGCCAATACATGACCATTTCAATCTTGAAATGAGAAAAAGCTCTTAGTTTTCCTGTCCTGGGACGAGCCAATTTCATTATAGAGGTTGATGGTTTTGGGGCCAAGAAGGATATAGTAACACAATCACTTTTTTTCAAAGTGGACAGAAAAGAATCTCACAACAAAAAAAAAAAAAAAATGGAGGCCAGAAGCAGAACAGCAGATGTCCACTTTGTCTTTGTACTTTCTCTAGTGCATCCTCCTTAGGGTTTTCTGTGTCATGCACAGAGATAGGCAAAGTACCCAAATCCAGTACTTGAATAAAAGTAGAGAGCAAAATATTGCTCAAGTAAAAGTAAAAGTCCTTTATTTACATGTCTACCTGAGCAAAAGTACAAAAGTACTTACCCTTAATTTACATAATTATCAAAATAACTGTCAAGTCATAGTAAAAGAGTCTCTCTCTCTCTCTCTCTCTCTCTCTCTCTCTCTCTCTGTGTGTGTGTGTGTGTGTGTGTGTGTGTGTGTGTGTGTGTGTGTGTGTGTGTGTGTGTGTGTGTGTGTGTGTGTGTGTGTGTGCTTCCCGAAGGTGAATGCGCTGTTACATTGCTATCTGCAGCCATCTCCACTTCCAATTTCAAATATCTGCTACATGATTAGGGAAGGCAAATCAAGCATTATAAACAGAATCATGCATTATAATTATGCATTATAAACAGTATAGTTCTTTGCAAAAACATTTATATCCGTTGAACTTTGTCACATTTTGGTCACGTTATAGCCACAAATTTGAATGTATGATTTTATGTGATAGACATAATTGTGAAGTACAGAGTTTTTTTGGATGTCTCTACCAGCTTTGCACATCTAGGGAGTGAAATTTTTGCCCATTCTTCTTTGCGAAATAGCTCAAGCTCAGTTAGATTGGATGGAGAGTGTCTGTCACCAGCAATTTTCAAGTCTTGCCACAAATTCTCAAATGGTTTTAAGTCTGGACTTTGACTGGGTCATTCTAACACATGAATATACTTAGACCTAAAGCATTCCATTATAGCTCTAGCTGTATGTTTAGGGTCATTGTTCTGCTGGAAAGTGAACCTCGCGCCTTTCATAGACTAACAGGATTTTTTAAAGCTTGTCCTATATTTGGCTCCATGCATGTGGCTATGTCTTGGTAGGTTTGCTTTTTGCATACTCTTTCCATTTTCGGATGATGTATGGAACAGTGCTCTGTCAGATGTTCCAAGCTTGGGATATTTTTTTTTATCACCTAACTCTGCTTTAGACTTCTCCAGAACTTTGCCCTTGATCTGTTCACTTTTCTTCCCTAACAAACCTTTATGTTTAATAATAATAATAATAATAATAATAATAATAATAATAATAATAATAATAATAATAATAATAATAATAATAATAAATTATTAATATGAATATGAATATTATTATTTTGTGTGAACTCTAGAGCAGGCATTACGAAATGTCAAATGACAGTTCCATCCAGATGCTAATGCATTTCAGATAAATAAGAATAATTAATATATCAGTAACTAGCACTTCTTTCGAGGTGGGCGTGGCTATATACGTGACACTCAACAGACCCAATCAATGCAATAGTTTATCATGCATGTGTAGAGTGTGCAAAGAAAAAAATTAAAAAGAAAAAAAAACGTGGCTTAATCCAAGAACAAGGAAAGTAGACTATGAAAACTGAACCTTCAAAGATGAATGGACAGATCAATACTGTATATGTTTATTACTCCTGCAGGACGTTTAAAACCAATTTTTCTCATATGTTCAGAATAAAGATATAAAGCAGTAATGTTTTCTATTGTCCATATGTTTTCTATTGTCCATTAACCTTTGTTACTGATAATATTAATAAATAAATATTATTCAAATGGTATGAAATTTTTTAAATGCTTATTTTTTTATAAACTTACAAAGATTGCATATATCGATATCTGAATACTAACACAAACATGAAATGTAGACCTCGGCTCAAAGAAAATTTTATTGACCAGGTCTTCTTAAATTTAAATTCAGGATCTCTGCTCTGGTGTAAAACATTAACCGAAGATTTTAACTAGCATCTGCATGATTTCACAGTATGCACTGTACTGCTTCAACATGATTGGCTCATTGTATAACAGAATAAGCTGGTATACAGGTATCTATTAAAGTGGACAATAAGTATATATCTTGTATGTTTTCCTCCCAATATACACATTTTACATTTGTTCAAATGTGCAGGATTGGCATTAAGCAGCAAGTTTCTGAGCTGTAAAGCAGGCTGTAAAGAGTCAAGCACATTTTTGTTTAAACAAAGATGAGGAAAAACAAAGAAGAGAAAGAAAATCTTGAGAAACAAAAATCTTTGAGTGAAGGGGTGCTGATATCTCCGGGTGCCCTAAAGTCTGTGCTGCATTCTGGATCCTCAGTTCTTGTTGAACTGTCATAACCAGAGCTCACCATGCTAAGTTTGAATAAAGAAAATCAATCCATTTCTGTTTGTCTATTGAGCACGATGTGAACGCCTGATGTGATACTGATGCAAATCCAGATAGACTTTGCCTGCTGTGGTTCTTCCTACCTACAGTACCGTCTTCGTCTGAGATGTTTTCTGTTGCAGTGAGTGAATTCTCACACCTACTGTAGTTATGCCATATGATCCTTATTAATATTTTAACGCCATACGTGTTTCAGTTGCTGTACACATGTTGTTGCCATAAATGAAACAGGAGTTCTTCATATGAAATAAATAAAAAAAAGTAAAATAAGGAATCAGGAAGTGAACTTCTTCAGGGTAAGTAGAAGTCAGTGGTGAGGATTTGATTGACATTTTCAAGCTGATTACAGCCATTTCAAATCAGTTGTTATAGTTAGGAACCTGTTCTATTTAAGTAACAGACCTAATATTGCATATTATTATCTTAGATATACACAAAAAGAAATACCTACATGGCCATAACACTATATACAGTACTGTGAAAAAATATATATCTAGGCAAAAACAAGCCTGTTACAGCACAGTGCAATTCCTTCCTTTTACATATCTCAGCTTGTTAGGAAGCTGGGGTCAGAATGCAAGGTCAGCTATGATACAGTGCCCGGTTAAAGGCCTTGCTCAAGTGCAACCTAGTAGTTCTAAGGCTTGAACTTCTGACATTTTAACAGTAGCCCAGAAACTTCACTGTTGATCCACTACTGCCCATTGAAAATATCTTAAATGTACTTAGATTCAAATACATGATGATTGTACCTTTCGCAATCACTCATCGTCTTAACTGCTTTATGTGTACAGGGTCGCAGGGGGACTTAGGGCATGAGGCAGGGTACACCCTGAACAGGGTGCCAATCAATCGCTGGACACACACACTGTACACACTACGGGCAACTTGGAAACGCCAATTAACCTAATCGGCATGTCTTTGGACTATGGTAGGAAACCCACCAAGCATGGGGATAGCAAGCACAGAGGCAGGAATCGAACCTGGCAGAGAATCCATCTCTCACCCTGGAGGTGCGAGGCGCTAACCATTAATCCACAGTGCCGCCTGAATATTGTACCTGTTTCTTAATTGTTTTTTTTGACTGTTAAAAGCTTTGAATAGCATTGAATTAATAAGCATTTAAAACATAAATACAAAAATTTAAATAAAACAATTATCTAAAACATGGTGGATGAACGGATAATTGATTTATAATAATCCTATATTAAGAAGCACTAAATACCATATTTAAGATATTGTAACTTAATGTTTTTTTGCAGTGCCCGATGATGGAAAACTTAGGGTTAGGGTTAGGGTTAACCCTAAACCTTACCCATATTAACACATTCAACTTGAGGAAAAAAAGTAAAGCTTCAAATCTCTCTCTCTCTCTCTCTCTCTCTCTCTCTCTCTCTCTCTCTCTCTCTGTGTTTAGACTGTCTGTAGCTGACACACTGTGATTATGATTAACTGTTACTAACTAAGGCCTAGAGGGCTCCATCACAAAAGACATCTGCGATTTACACACAGACACATGCACACAAAGACACACGCGCACACACACACACACACACACACACACACACACACACACACACACACACACACACACACACACACACATGACAATGAATTTGTGAATCAGATTTAATTAGTAGCAATGTAGAATTTCACTAGAATAATCTTTTTGAAACTTGCTGACAGTTTTTCACCTTTTTGGCAAATTATTGTGATTCTTATCTGTGAAGTTTCAGGGATCATCTGACTGTATGTATTTGCCCATTTACCTGTTTAAAAAGGGAAGCCACAAATATTATTTTAGTAATTAATAACATCAGCAGGTTGAATTCTGATAGTTGTGATATTTTAATAATTTACTAATACTTCCGGTTGGCATGGAGGTGCAGTGAGGAGCATTCACCGCTTCCATGGATCCCGGGCCTCTTGGTTCAGAGTTTTACATGTGAGTCCAGTTTTCTCAGACACACCAAGAGGGAAAAAATAAATAAATCTGGGTGCCCTGACGTTCCCAATTTGTGTGTATCTCTGTGTGCCCTGCGATGGATTGGCATCCTGTCCAGGATGTACCCCACCGTGTGCCCTAAGTCTCCTGGGATAGGCTCCAGGCCCTCTGCAACCCTGAATACAGGATTAAATGGTATAGACGATGAGTGAGTGGTTTCTCTGAAGTGCGACTGTTAAGAGGTATGTGAATGTGTGTGCATAATGCATTACCATTCCATTGCACATCATATTGTTCCCACTGTTGGCATGGTTGGCTGTGGATCCACTATTATTGTAGCTGAACCTTTTTTTTTTTTTACCTTTGAAAGTATTAACAATGAAAGGATTTGGGATTAGGATTTGCTGCACTATGACTGAGATAGAGAAATCATGATCTTCATTTTGATTATCTAGATCTACTGTTAAAGCTGTAGGCTGTATTTTTACCCAAATTTATACTACTAGCCACACTGAAAAGTCAAGATGATTTCTCACATTTTCTTACATTTGTATGGTAAAATCTCACAGCATTATAATACAGCAATATACAGTATGTGGTCACTATCACTTGCTGATAAGACACCAGGCTCATGCAGTACCATATTGCATTCTGTCTCCAGCAAGCTACAGCGTGTGCCCTACATGTTGAGACAAGGACACTGTTTACAGCAGTTGGGGTCAGC
The DNA here is from genome assembly GCA_011419295.1 of Clarias macrocephalus. NCBI lineage: Eukaryota > Metazoa > Chordata > Actinopteri > Siluriformes > Clariidae > Clarias > Clarias macrocephalus. The sequence goes on from JAAGKR010001143.1 coordinate 117,918, forward strand.
CATAGACTAATAACACACTTCTGAAAAGCTTGTAGTTCCAGGATACTACTGGTGTGGCTATCATCAATAACCCCAGTATCCTGAACAGCTGCACAGTTTCAGGGACAAAGCTGGATCCTCACTAGCAAGCATAATACTTTTTGCTACGGTTTGATGTAATAGGGAGTCTAGCACTGTCGGGAATTCAGGCCCTCTTACTGATCTGTGGATGGTCTGTGTTGTCAAGCAGTTTACTTTAAGACCATTTACTGCCACATATTTAAAGAGGGTATCTGTATTCTAAACTGGATAAGAAAAGAAAAATTATTTTTTGTGCATTCTTTCTTGCTTTTGTGTGGCCTTAATGGATATACGTATATTTTCCTCTGCTCACCTTGGTATGAACGATAACTCTGAATATTGGATTAGCTTAAATAAACAGACGTTGCACTTGCATCACTTGCAAGACATTGCATTGTCTCTGAGGTTGAAGCAGAGAGAGGCTGATGTGTCTGCATTGATTTTTCTGCTGGACTTCCTGAGTGATTGCCCATTCATGTCTGTTTGCATCTCTATTTCTCTCTCTCTCTCTCTCTTTCTTTATTTCTTTCTTTTTCTCACTCTCTCTCTATGTAATTAACAGCTCACAGGTGCTTCGTTAACATTGCACCCAGTGATTTGATCACTGAAGAAGGAAAGAGTAGAAAATTTCTGCACTGATGATAATCATGGCTCTTCCTTCCTAGCAGGTGCTGACTGGACCAAACCTGTATTGCCACTGGGGAAATTAAATGATTAATAATATGCGATTGATTTAAATGGTTTGGACACAATGTGTATTCGATTTTTTTTCTATCCATATTGGTAAATTTCATATTGGTGATTATCTTTTTTGCATTCATTCTAAGCTTAGGTTTTTCATCTTCTAAAATCCAATTTATCAACTAGAGTTTTATGTTCCAACCTACCTAAAAGAGGACATGACTGTCCATTATGAAACGCCCCATTTAGCCATTCAAAACTATGCCCTCTGCCCCACTTTATAGCATTCTTTACTTGATCTTCATATCAGTATTTTTGCAATTTGCAGCCAGCAGTTGTCTGCGTGTTGGACTTGTCATGGATGGTGCTCTTTAAACATCAGGATAATGTGACCTTCAGAGTGAATTTGCCATTTAGCAAGATGCCAAGCTTCCCATTAGCATCCATTACAACTCTGATATGGATTCTCTGCATCAGTTCAATCTGCTTTACATGCTACCACATCTTTAATGAAACTAGGGGTGAAAAATGGTTTACAAGTCTGATGAAGACAGTTTCGAAATTGCTCCTTTCTATATTACCTTGAGTGTGTTAATAATAAATGAAACCATTATGGGTCATCATTTTGCCACTTTGCCCTGATCACTGACATTGTCATTTATTGAATTCTTTCTTTCCAGGATGCACACAAAACATTGTATATCAGTATTTGTTTGATTGCTTAAATAAACTTGTAAAATATGCTTTCATTGTGTAAAATACAATAAATTCAGTAAATAGAAACAACCATATTTAATATTGTGCATCTTCAGTGTGTCACATTAGCACTTGCTTGTTTTGAATGACAAGCTTGAGTGAATCTTAATGCATTTAGACCCATATATCAGTATATTTATAGCACTGCATTTCTGAGAAGGTCAGTAATTTTTATGATAGGTAGTTCTTTCAATTAAAAAAAAACATTTTAGCTTGAATTCAGAATTATATGCTATTCTTAATAGAATTTATAATACACTTATAACTTAATACAGTACATTAATAATTCAATATTATTATTAAATTGTGTTTATGTTACAGTTTAGAGGCTGATACAAAGTTATTATAATTATTTTAATCATTATTATGATACTTTTTTTTTTTAAAGAAATGCCTGTATGCAGACTACACATACAGTTCTAATGCCCATTGTTTTGGGGAAACAAAATGATCAGATGTCCACATACTTTTGTCTATATTACATATACTCTATACTATACAGTATATATACATACTGTATTGTATACTGTATATTCAACCCACTGCTACAGTACATATGGTGGAAGCTCAGATGTTATTTAATTTGATTAAATGTATAAGAAAAGAGTGGAGTTTGCATGTTTTTCGCCGCCATGCTTGGTGGGTTTCCTCCAGGCCCACAGCCTTAAGGCAAGTGTCTAGGTTGATTGCTGTTTCCAAATTGCCCATAGTGCATATAGACTCACACACACACACACACACACACACGCACACACACACACACGCACGCACACACACACACACATACACACACACACGCCACCAATCAACCTACTGTACACCAATCAACAATATACAATCCTCATTATTAAAATTAGTGAACAACTGAAACTGCAGCCCATTGAACTGGAGTTGGAAGCTGCATTAGTCTTAGCTCTGAGAAATCCCGCCTAGTGCAGAGCACGTGTGGAAAGCCCAATGGGTCTGCACAGGACCTAAATTGTAAACTATTTCTGTCCATACCAAAATGCAATAGATAGCCAAGTACTTCTGTGTCAAAAATCTTACTTTTTGATGTTAAAGCCCATGAGCTACATGATCAGTGTAACTAAGCCTAAAATTAATCCTAACCAGAAAACACACTGTTTAACAAATTAATCTTTTATGGTGGAAGGCATAGCGTATGGTGGATTGAAATAAAAACCTTCACCCACACTGACCCATTTTGGATAACTGGACACACTAAGTACTGTATATATCATCTCAGATCAGATCAGAAAGTCATGGGTTCAAACCCTAACACCACCAAGCTGCGACCTTTGAGACCTTGAGTAAGGCCATCTACCTAAACCTGCTTACATACAGTATAATAATATATTTGTAAATTACTCTGGCCAAGGGTGTCTGGCAAATGTCATAAATGTAAATTAATATTGATCATGTGGGCTCACAACCCCCAGGTCCCCAAAACCCCATAACACCTATTTATGTCTTTAATTATTTAAATGTAATTTTTTTTGTATTAATCAAAGATATTAATTCATTGATTGCATGAGGATTAAAGTCGGGCCTTTTAGAGGGTAGACAAGATCCCTACCACTGAGCCACCAATGCTTAGTTAACTTAAGGATACTGTATTCGACTTATATTTAACATCCAACTATAACAATAAATATATAACAGATCTGCCCAAAACAGATACATTAGTAGTAACATAAATTTTTTTTTAACTTAAAGAATTTCACTATTTCCATCATTCCCACATAATTCTGAAAGGCTAGAAATCAGTATAATATTTGTGGAAAAACATTGCTTTAGAGTTTAAAAAATGTAATGATTGGAAATGGCAGCAACAAGCAGCAATAAAGCGCCACCAAACATTAAAAAAAAAAAAAAAAAACATCAAAATAGAGTTTAAAGCAGAGCAGTTTGAAAGATTGTGTCATTTTTTTTTACACACTTTACATAATAAAATTTTTGTGCAAATGCTACACATTTTAAATAAATAAACAATAATAAAAAAAAGTTAGAAAAGCTGAGTACGTCAGATCAGAATTAAATTCTTCCTGGAGGTGAGTACTTTAGGGCAAAATTTCATATCGCAAAATTTTCCCATGGGAAATAATGTAAATTCAGATAATATTACCAATATTACAATATAAGAAATATTACCAATATTATCAATTTCCAACACTATAATAACTTTGCATATAAAAGCAATTAAAACATTTAGAAAAGACATGTAAATAAAATAAAATATACAATAAATAGACATTAAGCCTGACTTAACCTGAAGTTTTCTTACTACAGTGCTTGATAACTTTTTGCCATGTCTGCACTAAATCTTGCAACAGAAAAATGCACACACACAAAAAAAAAACTCCCTCTTCGTTTGGCTTTGAACGACATATGCAAATTTCTTGCAAAATTTCAGTTCTTAAAGCAGGAGACCTTAGTCTTCAGTATGCCGAGGTACCACTGTACATCTTTAATAAACATCAATCAACCGTTTGAATGGTGGCTTTTTCAAGTGTTGATGACTCGTATGGCTTTCCACACGTTACCGCGCACTCTCGTGTCTCTCCACTCCGAGTAATAATCGGATTTACTTTTGTTGTGAGATATCACAGGCTGCGTCGGGCTTTCTTCTTCTTCTTCTTCTTCTCTTTACCAAGAACTAGATATTGTGCTAGCTATTGTGTTATAATTTGTATTTCTTTTTATACGGACGTGGCCAGTTTTGTGCTGTTGTGTGTGTGTGTGTGTGTTGGTGTGTGTGTTTAAGAAGCAGTTCCAGTATGCGTCTAAGAACTGCTGAGGAAGGAGGACTTCCGCGCATCCGCCGGCGTCGTTAAAGTGTAACATTTGAAACATTCGCATTGGTTCTTAGCAGAGTGGCCGACCCGAGATTATTCGGGTTGATCATAGAGGATGCGAGAGGTTCAGGATTGAGAGACACGGATCCGGTTTCGGCTCTGTCTCTGTCTCTGTGCGTCTCTCAGCCATTTTCGTCATGGATTGAATTTTCCGGTTGGGAATAACATGGAATAACATGCCGATGTTTATTTCTCGGAGGTGCGAAATAACAGCATCGGGGCACACCGGTGGATGATCCTGGCTATGGGGACAAATCAGAGGTAGGCTCATTAGGGTTGTTGGAGGTGGTGTATGGGCGACGGTTCTGATTTATGGCCAGATCACGGGGGGGGATACAACAGCATAACACATCTTTAACTTTTCACCTGCAATATATGCACAGTTTACTGTCAGTGCCATTCATTACCCTAGTGTCTGTGCAGTAACTTCATTCACAGCACAGGTTTCACTTCATCACTGCAAAACACTCATTATATCATGCAGAAATAGTAAATCACTTTAGTGTCTGTGCCCACTCAGGGTAGGTGCAATTATAACACCTGCTTACTGACACCTCATTTATAAATATACACACCAGAATATTGTTTCCCTCTAGATCTGATCTAACACCCTCGATTGCTTTCATTGCATATCTGAGTCAGGTATGATATATTTCCTTTCTCTACTAAATCTGGGTTAGGACAATTATTTTTTTTTATTTTAGGTGGGAGGTGTGTATCAGTCCTACCTGTGTCTTCATACACATTATTCAGGCACAGGCACACCATCCAGCCCAGAAAATTCTGGGTCAAATATGATTGCGTGGCAATGGTGTATTGCGGACGAAAAAAAAGAAAAAGTGACCTGACTGTAAACAGCCCCATTAGGAGGTTAAGGTTCGTGAGTTTTAGAACACGAACACACTATTGCTATAACTATGACTGTTCTTGATCCAAAATCATCTACATAGACGCGACTGTTAAGAGTTCTATTTGAAGGTGGGGTCAGCTATTTTTTTTCTTTTTTAATTCTGCATGCATTTCAGCAGGTTCAATAAAATATCTCATCAAGCCCTCTCTAAGGTCTCTCAGGTTTGGTATATAAAACAAATGCATGGCGCCAACATCCAACCAACCAAGCGGGTAAGGAGGCTTTTGTATTCGTCTACCAATCATATTTCCTGTTAGTCCGGAAAGCACTTTGGGGGTTCTAGATTAAGCCGTCCATGTAAGTGATTTGCCAAGAGAACACAGAAGGGAGGAGATGTGTTATTACATTTTTTTAAATATATTTTAACAACTAGCTTAAACAAATGCCTTCTTATGATCATATTATACATTTATGCATTAGTGCATTCCTAAAATAAATGAAAATAAAATAAACAAATAAAGAATAAAACACTTCCCCTAGTGCGGGACATGCAGTTTGGTGTCTCTCCTCCATATTTTAGGAAAATCTTTATTTAACATTAGCGTAAACGTTTAACCTTTCATTTAGACAATGTGATGGTGTAAATAAAGATTTTTTTTTTTTATTAGTGATCGAGCGTGTCCTTTAGTAGAAGCAGCTTTCTGTTCTTTCACAGATGAATAATCAAGGCTGTTTGGTAGAAGAGCCTTTCATTAAACATAGCATGCAAAAAGCTTTTGAGTTTTACCACAGATGTATTCATGTGCCATGCATTTTATTGTCTACTGTATGCCATCACAGACAGAGCCTTTTTAGCTGCAGATTTTTCTCTATTAGATAGTGGTGATTTTTTGGACTATACCAAACACAGTACATGCAGTGCTTGTGCAGTGTTTCAGGTAATCTTTCAGGTACATCAGGCTTGAGATTTAATCTCATTAGGAGATTTAGTTTTTTTTTTTTTTTTTTGAACAGCTCGTTCATCACTGTTATAAGTTGGCCAGACGAAAATGGTAAGCATTGGGATGTCACTCTTTTGTTGTCTGGGATAACTGCTTTCCCGCTTTAGGAAATCCAGCTTAAAGGTCAAGCCTTGGCCATATGGCACTCTGTACAGTACATGGTTTATCTTAACACCAACACTGTAATGGCACACTATGGGAACAAACACTTGCAAAGAATGAGCTAGGAAAATTCTAGACTTGAGACTGGGAATATTTAACTAATGCTAATACAGATTAATAGTGTTTACAATTAATGCTGTGTACTAACGTCTAGAACATTTTAAGAAATCCCAAAACCTCCAGAAAGACACTACTGGGTGCTTGTGCCCTAATGACTTTTTACTCAGCTTAGCTTGCCTTACTCTTGGATGTAAAATTCAATGAATAATAATGATGTATTTTGAAATGTTTCACCACATAGTATTAAACAAAAATATACCATAGTGCGGGACATGTAGACAGTTTCTTACTATGGACAGGACGACATGCTTTTGACGCAGATGATTCCATACATAATATGGTGCTTACAAAACAATTTAAAAGTTCAATGACAACGATGTATGATTACAAAATACTTGCGCTTTGTTCCTTTTTCCCTTTTCATGCAATGGTTTGATTATCTAAACAAAAAACAAAATTAAGGACAGTGTATAACTAATAATAGAAAATATGAAATTATATGGACAAAATAAAAATATAATTCTCGAAATCTAAATAACACAGCGTAACACAGCTGCCATTTACTTAGGCTACATTCACATTACCAACCTGGAGTGACACATATCTGATGTTTTACCCTAATGTGAAAGAGATCTTATTTTTGAACACACAAATCTACTCTTTTCAGATCGGATCTGAGTCAGCTCCCTATGTTGTCCTAGATCAGATACAGTATACAGTAGCTAAAACATGGTCATGTGATTTGAATGAGAATAGTCAGACTGGATTTCTTACAATTTTATGTCATCAGTTAGCATTGTAAGTGTCTGGATTTCATAACAATGCTAGCAACCGCGTTGCTACAGTATAACAGATAAAGTGAGGCATCTGGTTTTCTTCTTTCTTCTGGACCTCAACAGATAGCACTCACTAACTGCTTGCCATACTCCAAATTAAATTCCCAAGCACAACTTTTACTAAAATCACAATCATTGTTTGAAATCAGTGAACAAATATTTTGCGTTTCAACTCGCAAGATTTCACAGGATGTCTTTGCTTGCGCCATCAAACCTTGCTTGTCCAAACCCTGCATCCTGTATATCACATGCCATCAATACAGTGTCTCAGTATTCAGTGAGCATCATTCACTGTCAGTCATCATTATCAGATAATGTTAGCAAAGCACAGCTACAGTAACTAACATTCTTGTACCCGTGACTCCAGTTTAAATCAGTGTGACTGAATGAGGTCACCTGGTCAAATTTTGGCTCTTAAAGATATGATATGGCTTCTAATAGTTTGTGTTTGTCTGGAGGCCTGATAATGGTAAAACAAGGCAATACATATTGAGAGAGCAAATTATGTCTTTTTGTCATAATTATATTGTGATATATCGAATTGCAATACATTTTCCCATCTCTACGAAATGCCAAAGTTACTGTATATTAATGGAAACATTGCTGTATAATGTTTTCTGTGTAAAGAGCACATCATTTCCATTTGCCCTCAGCAAAATCTAATTATATCTCTTCTAATCACAGTAGACAACTGCTTTATAAGTGAATTTTCAAAATGCAATAAAACAGTTTTTTTTTTCAAAATGTTTGTTGCTTCAGAAATTCTTGTACAAGCACTATAAGCACAGAAACACTTAAGCAAAGTTGCATCATTAACTTTTAACCGCATAGCAGTTGTACATACTGTATCTTGTTGTTCTTTAGGACAGTATATGCCATTATATGACTAAGGCATAAGTGTATGTTTCTTTTTAATGATAATATTTTTTAAGTATTTATGTATATGTATTGTTAGGGTAAATCTGAGTTAATCTGCTTACTTAATTGTGAAACAAGGTGAGTAAACACAGGTAGTTTGCAGTTAAACTGAGCTTAGATCTATCTGCACAACATGTTTGGCCATTGCCAGAGTTGCATGTGAATACTGGAGCAGAATCGCTGGGTTTAATAGTATAATTGGTGTAATCAGTGTGATTGGATTCTTAACAGTGCTGTTACAATCTGGGCTGTTAATCTTTTTACTTTTTAACACACCTCATGCAACTCATCTAAGGTCTGATTAATTCATTCATATGATTAATTAGGTGTGTTTAGAACACTAAATTCACTTGTTTGTGCATTGTTTTGTGTTGTGCAAATGTTCTGTTTATTGTATGTAGATTTGTTTTATTTTAGAGAACTGCTAATTTAGTGGATATGATCATGGCTTTTGTAAAGCACATTAGCAGAGAGTGACCATTTGGCTCTTGAGCCTGTACTGTAACTGCTCACATTTGTGCCTAGAATAGTCCCAGGTGTGTTATTCCATTTATAACAGTGATTTCAAAAAATTATTGTAGCATTGTGTAATTATTATTTAACAATATATTACACATTTTACCTGGGCATTGGTTGCTCAGTGGCAGGTTTCTCGCCTGCAATGTGCGAGGCCCGGGTTCAATTCCCACCCATGTGACCAAACCTCCGCCAGTAAATGCAGTGCCGGTCCCAAGCCCGAATAAAATGGGAGGGTTGTGTCAGGAAGGCCATCCGATGTAATATCTGTGCCAAGTTAAATAATGTTTCACATTTTACTGGTGCATAGTTAAGATGTAACATGAAAAGTAAGTTCCTGTTATCACTTACTGTGTGATGGAGGGTCCATTATACAACACTAAACGAGCACAATAACACCTGGAGATATGGCCTGAGCCATGCTGTTATACAAAAAAAAAAAAGCACACTCTTTGATTAATCAGATTTGAGAATTCAGGTTGTCTGTGGTATACCTGTAGGAATATAAAATATACAAAGACAAATAGGATATTGAATAAAATTAAAGACAAATACAAAGTCACATCACCTCTACCAACATGTTAAAGTGTCCTGGTCAACATCACTGTGCATGATATCTGAAACTGTGCTCACTGTGGTGGTGTAAAGTCTAACACACCATTACTCTTATTGGTGCTTAATTAGATTTAGATCAGGTAACTGCAAATGTCTTAGAAAGTGATTTATTATGTTCAGACTCATCAAAATGCTGATTGAGCTTTGGTGCCATGTGGATTGGAGCACTGACATCATGGAGGAGAGTTTTCCCATCAGGGGAAAATGTTTTATTCCAGTTAAAGGTGATCCATCAGAGGAGCTTTGTATTGATTTGCAGTGACCCTTTCCTCTCAAGCATGTCAGCAAAATACCTCCAAGAGCCACCTTTTTTTTTCATCATTTACTTCCTTAGCCATATGTATATCATAATACATCAGAATTAGCACTATGACATGAAGATCATTTTCAAGGATGCATATAATTTGCCCTGTTGTACAGTATATGAAGAGGTTCAATGCTCAGGTTCAATGTAATAGGAATAAGTCAAGGTCATTGGATTTGTGTGGTCAGGGGTTAACAGACCACCTGAAGACAAAGTGTGATTAAAAGGGATTGAATTAGGGTCGAAGAAAAGATTTATGACACAAATGTAACTTTAACTGGAGAAATGTGGTTTCTGGTATGGATTGTTTTCTGTTGGTTTTAATCTAGATGGACTTTTGCTATTCGATACTTTAATCAATATTATAGCTGCTTAATTTGTTGTATTTTAAGCCTCCTTAATTAATCACGTAACCCACATAACCTAAACAATACAGTTGTGATATCACTGAGGAGCTTAGTATGTATGTATGCATGGTATTTTTGTTCAGCCTTGCATTACTCACAAACTCCTCATTCATTCATTCTTTCAGTCATTTATAAGTTCTTCATGAGTATGCACTGTTTTCCCTTTCTTTCAGGTTGTGTGAAAACTGTGTGATACATTAAAATTGTTTTCAGTCTGAAAGATTCTTGCACTGTCAACTTGTTAGATGCTCACCCTTATGAGGTGAATATGAATTGACTTTGGATTTTCCCCTCGAGACAGATGAATCTCTCGCAGTGCTAACTCTGACTGTGATTGGACATCAGGATCTGCATATAAGATACATACTGTATAGAGTCTGTATATACCAGACAACTGTTATAGTTTTGTCAACCTTATGAAGATAACGCCAAATGGACGGGGTGTTTACACATATTTAGAAATAGACAGAAATGATTGTATGAATAGACTCAGTGTCAAACAAAAGACACTTGAAAACACATATTTTAAAACATTTTAACTGAAATTTAATATTAAGCAGTGAAATAAATGATCATGCTTATTGCTGTTCACATGTTTTAAATAAATCTTATTTTAAGTAGTATTGTTGCCTTTGGCAGGATGCTTTTACAGAACTTGATATAAATATGAAATGGGAAATAGTGTTGTCATTCAGCACATTTTAAGGAAAATCCAACAGATTTCAGGACAAAAAAATATAGATAAAAAAATTGTTGACCTGGAAAGGTGAGGTGATGGATTAAAAAAAAAAATCAACAAAGGTTTTAACCAGAAATGAAAAAAGAAAGAAAGAAAAATCCAAGCCTGCAATGGGGCTTCCTGTTTGACTCTATTGAAAGCTCTGATTTGAAAACCTTCTTAGAAATATGACAAAGCTTTATGTTTTATTTGCATATAGTGTAAATAATGATTAAAAAAAAAAAAAAAAAAAAATATATATATATATATATCATATATATATATATATATATATATATATATATATATATATATATATATATATA
>JAAGKR010001143.1:129002-139954 GCA_011419295.1 Clarias macrocephalus
TTGGATTTTCCCCTCGAGACAGATGAATCTCTCGCAGTGCTAACTCTGACTGTGATTGGACATCAGGATCTGCATATAAGATACATACTGTATAGAGTTTGTATATACCAGACAACTGTTATAGTTTTGTCAACCTTATGAAGATAACGCCAAATGGACGGGGTGTTTACACATATTTAGAAATAGACAGAAATGATTGTATGAATAGACTCAGTGTCAAACAAAAGACACTTGAAAACACATATTTTAAAACATTTTAACTGAAATTTAATATTAAGCAGTGAAATAAATGATCATGCTTATTGCTGTTCACATGTTTTAAATAAATCTTATTTTAAGTAGTATTGTTGCCTTTGGCAGGATGCTTTTACAGAACTTGATATAAATATGAAATGGGAAATAGTGTTGTCATTCAGCACATTTTAAGGAAAATCCAACAGATTTCAGGACAAAAAAATATAGATAAAAAAATTGTTGACCTGGAAAGGTGAGGTGATGGATTAAAAAAAAAATCAACAAAGGTTTTAACCAGAAATGAAAAAAGAAAGAAAGAAAAATCCAAGCCTGCAATGGGGCTTCCTGTTTGACTCTATTGAAAGGTCTGATTTGAAAACCTTCTTAGAAATATGAAAATAATTTACTTAAAAAAATGTTTGCACTTTGTGCTGTAGACAATGCTGTTACTATTCTTATATATCATAGATTTCAGAAAAAAAAAATCAAGTGTATCCACATACTGTACCTAGACTTTTTTTTTTTCTAAGACCGAAAGATAAGGGCCTTTTGGTCCAGTTTGCCTTTGTTTCGAAGATTCCTTGTTTGTTAAATGTTTTTTTTTCCCCCAGAAAATATATTACCAGTAATTTTGCATACCATTCTACCCCCCTTTTTTGCTGCAACAAGTCACAACATATTTGTTAATTGATGGTGTTCTAACCTTTGCGATACTAATACCTTGGAAACCTTAAATATTCAGATGACTTTTAAGAACACACACTTTTTTGTGGTAGTTCCCTGACAGCGTCCTAAAAATCTACATATTTTCTCTATTGGTCACATTAAGCAAGAAAAAAATGATAATAATTATATAATGATAATATATGCATGTCCAGATTAAAGACTTAAATTGGCTTTTATTGTGTAAATGGATGCTGATTTTCTTGACTCAGTCAAAGTCTAGACACACATTCAGGTTTCTAATTTATGCCAGTATATTAATATCAGTTCTGCTTGATCTGTTGGCTATAAATAATGCCTCATATGTCACTCAGCTCTAGTCCCATAAGCCCTTTGCTCACTTAGTGCTTTCTGACAGTCAGTAGACTTCTTGCTTCTCCTGAATTCTAGCTTCTGTTTATGTCTCTCATCTTTCTTTACTCCATCCATGCTTCAGGCTATTGGCCCAAAGGCTTTTGATAGCACCACTGGGACATGATGAAGGTCAGGGTCTTATTTCACAGAATTCACCGGCCTTATGTCAGGCTGCGGTCACTGGTTGTGCTGGGAACCGCTTTGTGCAGGCAAATACAATCACCATCTGCAATCTTGTCGCATTTAATGTTGGTTGTATAATTAAACACAATTAAAAACTTATTACTTTTGTCTCCCAGTGCATTTAATTGTTTCAACTTATCACCATTTTAGCAAAGAGACCAGCTTTTTGACCACTGAGCACATATCTCACATATCACAGCAATAGAGCAAACACCATCAAATATAATTACATTTTTAATGCATTCAGTTGAAAATGAAAATGGATTAAACTGACAGGATGTAGGGAGGCTAAATAAGTACTGTAAATAGATATATGTATAAATATTTTAAAAAAAAATTCTCATTAGGGAACCTTGGGCCACCCTTATTTGTTGCCACAGGCTTTATGGAGGGGGTGTTGCTGAAACATTTTTAAGCCTAGTTACACTTGCGAAAGGATTATGTGTAAAAAGACATGCAAGCTTGAAGTCTTCCAGAAAGCTGATTCAGTAATAGGGTTCACAGAGGACTGTGTCTCCCGTGTGACCAAAATAGCATGTGTTGTTTGTTTTGTGTGTTTGCCTTAATCAATATGTACTTTAGGGAATTTCTAGCTAAAGATGTGTCATACTGTATATGGGGCAATGCAGATAGAGCTGCATTAAATTGCATCTTCACCAGCGACTGTGTGCTCAAACTAATATCCGTGAAAGCCAGGCATTAAATTTGCATAAGCCTGTTTTACTATCGCTTTATTAAAGATCACCTATTATACCATAATGAGGACATAATTAGATCTAATTAACATTTCACACATATACAGTAGTTGGTATTTGTGTTTGGGCAAACCATTTCCAGTTCCTGATTTATCTATTTGTTGTCATTTTTTTAGCTTTCATTGACATCTAGATACAGTTCGTAATTTACCTGCTAAAGATCATGCCTTGCCATTATTAGGCATCATTTCGGTATGCATTTGCAGTCTAGCTTTGTGCAACTCTTTGAAAAAAAAAATGGCTGTCAATAAAGTGGAAGGTGCAGAGTGATGCAGGAGGAATGGACAACTGTATGTTTCTTTTGGGAAATAAAGCAGAAACTCATTTCCTTAATTTGCTCCCAGCAAGTGACTGTGCTTAAAGAATGTAATATTAGAAGCACTAGGAAATCAATCATTGTAAAAAGCATGACCAGTATACTCGGCAGTTATGGACAGAACATATAATATATATGTGTGTAACAAATATGTACAAGACGTTCTAGCAATTTATTTGCCTTGCATTTATTAGTGTGATGTTACGTTACTGCAAAATATTAGTGCCTCATATTGTCTGTTGTATTTGGTCACTGAACTATAACTGAAATATGAGGAAACCTTTCAAATGAATAAAGCGAATATTATTAATGATTAGCTACTGGATGTGCTTGTGCGGCTCCTGTTGGAAAATTTGAACCAATCTGGGCTACGACTTGAAATACTTTTGCAACCGCTACTCTAACACAATTGACAACACCCAGGTGTGTAATTAAGCAGATGAGCTGAATCAGATGTGTAAGAGCGGGGAAACACACATTAGTGTGCAGGGCCAAAGGTATAAAGAGCCTCTTACAGCTCTGAAAGATAATTCTGGACAAGGGGAGTTCAAATTTATCCATTTATCCATTGTGGCTGTAGGGTTTTTATTCCAGCCAAGCAGAAGCCACAGTACAGCTCATCAGCTTTTTGAAGACCGAGACTAATTGATTAAATATGTTCAGTCAGGTTCTGCAGCCACATCAGCCCTCTGCTAATGAGACTGGACAACTGTTTTTTAGGCCATCCAAAGTTTACTGAAGCATTTATATTCCCAGAACAATTTTTTTTTCTTAACACATACTAAACATACTCCTAATATAATTTTGGGATTTAGTAGTAATTATAAAAAGACCTTTTGTGTGCTTGTCAGTTGTATGTTTGTGACAGTTATAAATTCTAATGTATTATATGTATTATATTATACTGTATGTATTATATTATATGTATTATATATTATATTCTAATGTATTATATATATGTCTTATTGTGTGTATTCTAATGTATCCTTTAGTAGTTCCAGTACATACTCCATTTACAAATCACTGGTTACTCTGCCGAAGCACATGCTCATAACTTTAGGATGTTTTTCCTGCATGAAAATCTTCCCATGTGGTATGGCTATAAATATGGTTTATGTAGAAGCCTGGAGTTTTTAGTTCCTTAATTTTGGTATCTGTATCAGTTGGCTTAGTTTTTAAGCAGATTTGCCAATCTAAACAAGAGGCTATAAATTAACAGTAGCAAATACGTTGCAGATGATTTGCTCATTAAAGACACAGCAGAAGAAAGCAAGCAGCTTACTATTCACTGGGTGGTTGAATCAGTTTGTGTGATTTGCTTTATTATTTTTAGAATGTTATATAATATTTTACATTATATTTGTAATATTATTCTCTAATGACATACAATGACTAGGTTTTTATGAAAAGGTTTAGGAAATCATGTAGACCTGTTCATTTTTTTTTTACACATTTAAATTAAAATGGTTTAAATTGATTTCCCACCAGTCTACACACCAGAAACCTTTTAACCTTTTTTTTGGAAAATTCTGAAAAATGAACACTTAAATTCATCATTTAGATTGGCTTTACACTGTACTATTTGTATCTGATTTTATTTCTGACCTGCAGAAATGCACACTGTCCAGGATACTCTTTGGGCATGAGCTGAGATTGGTGGTTTTGCTCACCAGCAGTCAATTTAGTGCCACAGTGACCAAATTTAGCTGACGACAATGCACTTGCAGTGTCAAGAAGTTTTAATGGAAATAAAAGTTATAATACTGCAGCTGCAAGATTCAAATAGGAGGACGGCATATGATTTCCCAAAGCTCAGCTATATATACTCTAGTGGTAATGACAAAATGTAATAATAATAAAAATAAAAAAAACATGGAGAATTTAAAAGAAGAGGTGATAAATAAGCAGAGAATGAATTTCAGCTTCCAGGTATGTAGCTAGCTAATTAGCATGCAAACACTCTGTTTGTCGAGTTTATTCACTATCATGACAAAGTGAAACAAGTGCATGCTTTCCAGCTGAAGAGCTACATTATCTGTTATAAAATACTGTGTGACAAGTAATTATCGTAAAAGACTCTTGGAATTGCACAATGTAAAAACCGGCTTAAGGCACTCCAAATTGGACTGAGGTACGTCCTGTTTTGCTTTGATTATTTTCCAGTGTTCCTAGAACTTGAGTAGACTCCACCTGTGGCAAATTCAGCTGATTGGACATCATTTAGAAATGAACACATTAGTGTGTCCCATACAGTAATTCATACGTAATGCTTGTCAGAATAAAAGCAACGTCCAGTGAGCTTACTCAACAACATTTACAGCATTTGGCAGACATCAAAGCTTATCCAGAGCTACTTACAGTACATTTATCTCCTAGCATGTTTTAAAAGTTGAGGGTTGACCGGTTGAGGGTTTTTCTCAAGGGCCCAACAGAGGCAGATTGGTGGAGCTGGGATTTGAATCTGATTAGTAGTCCAACATCTTAACCACCAACCTACCCCTGCACCCAGCCTTCTGCGCCATGAAACATACATATTTCGTTTTTTTTTTCTCCCTGACAATTATTTTATATTTAAGTGCTACAGTAATTAATAAATCATCATATTTTACTTTGTCTTCTCTCTTTTAGGGTAAAGTTGCCTTGGGCCAAAAAATGTGTTATAGGTTAACCTGCTCTAAGATTGAGGTAAGTGCGTTTTGTTTTTTATGTAATTTTCATGACAGTGGACTTGTGTTTTGATGTGTACTGGATTAAAAGTATACCAATTGTGCATGAATGGAAAGTAAGGTGATTTAGGCAGGTCATTAAGTATTATTAATCATTAAAATTACAGTAGGGTTATTATTTCACTTTCACTTTGACTGTGGTGGAATCTTTCAGATGTATATCTTTTGTACCTTAGCTTTGGTAATGTGAAACATGGAGGGTTACTAATACTGTATATGGAATTATAATTAAAGGCCCACGACTATACCCTTGCAAATACATGTCCCTTTGTGTAACTTTAGTGTAGAGTCTGTGGCTTTCTGTTGCAAAGGTTGAAATCTTTGTGTCTTCCATGAACAAAACTGTACCGTTGTGTTTCAATGTTTTATGAAGTGGTAAAGATGTCTTATGGACCAGATCTCCTTTGAAAGAGAGACGTACTGAACTTGAGGAGAAATCCTGACCAGATAAATAAACATATTAAAATATGGATTGTTAAATACAATATTTGCATTGTAAATAATTAACTAAACAATGCAGGGAGTAATTACTGAATTAGTGAATATTCCATTAACAAACTGCCTAATCACTCATTCAAGTGAATTACACAGATTAATTAGATTTCCCTAATAAATACTGTAGCCAATGTGTGTAAACATATTTATTTATATTTATATATAGGTGACTCATTTACCCTAGCTAATTGTAATTACATTTTTAATGTAAATTAGCATACCTAGCTAATTTACCTGCACATATTGTATATTCCATGCACTGAAAATCATTCATCTGAAGAAACATTTGAAAGGAACACCGGTGGCACCGTTTCACTGTAGTGAAATACATGCTGAAATACTACAATGTTAAACAGGGCCATGGCTTTAGCTTTGAGTGTTATTGTAAAAGAGCATGTGACAATATAAATAAGTTTAGAGGGGAGGTTGACCTAACCCATGTTTATGCTAGCAAGCAAAAAAAATTACAGTTGCATATGCATATACATATTTTACATTTAGCTTAACAGATGCTGTTCTTGATTAAAACAAAAAAAGTCTTTAGTTGATATAACTTTTTTAAAGCAAAAGTACATACAGTATTGTGCAAAAAAAAAAAAAGAATAGTATTTATACAAATAGTAACTACTTGCCAAAGCATTCTGTTTGAAGCTACAAAAATAGTGTGTCAATTTTGTCTAAACCATGCATTAAATAAATCTGGCCATAAATAAATACATTCTGAGGGAAACTGGTATAATTTCTTAATGACATTGTGCCAAAAAAATATAAATTTCTGCCGTTTACTAGTATATTACCATAGTCTGACTTGTTTGTAACAATTTGGAGATCCTATCTTTATTCCAGCTTTGCACAATTTATGGAGACAAAATTCCTTTTTTGCATTTTTTCAGTATTTAATCTAAAAGAGGTTACTCTTTGAAATAGACTTGTATTGTAAGATGCAGAAACTGTTTTTTTTTTCAAAGTAGAATAAGATTTATATATTAATAAAATATTGGTCACACATGATACACTACACTACACCCAAGGCACTAATAAATAATAGATAGAAAATATATCTGTTATCTATTGATATAGAGATACATTAGGGGTGTGTGGTAGCTCAGCACGTTAAAGCCTTGGGTTACTTATCAGAAGCTTGATGTTTAAAGCCCCAGCTCCACCAGGTTGCCACTTTTGACCTTAACACCCATATGTTCTTTTTCCCTGTTGTCACAAACTTGGAATCACACAATTGTATATGATGTCTTTGTATGCTCTATCATTATTTTCCCTTTCCTGAAACTAAGAGACCCAAACCCTAATCTCAAATCCACTGAACTCATCATTTGGATCAATTGGAACGTCTTTTTGCCCAACCTCAGTGCCTGATGTCACTAATACTATTGTGGTCAATTGCCCACAGCTATGCTCTAAAGTCTAAGGAAAAGCCGTCCCCAAAGAATAGAGGTTATTAAAACAGCAAATGAGTTAATAAATCTGGCTGTTCAGTTGGATATGTAGTGTATTATTAATCAGAACCTCAAATATCTGAACCCACAACCAAGCAACAAATCATCAAGCAAGATGCTGTTTTATAATATAAATACAGGTGAGAGAAAGTATCAGAAAATGGATGAATTGTAAAAGAAAGAGAATGAGGCTTCAGAAAGAAAAAAAGCTCTGAAAGAGTTATTTCAAGTTTGCTAAGATTCTCATTAGCGGGTCTGGTATAGAGGCAGCATGTATCAGTTGAAGTCAGCGTGCTACAAATGACCCATGCCGTGCCAATTACAAATTCTTGGCTTACTCCATTTGCTCACTTCATCACTCTTTGCCTCTTTTTTGAGATCTAAAAAGAGAATTTTACATCCTGTCTGCTCTGTCTGTAGTTGGGAATTTAGCTTTGTTGTCTCTAGTTGCCCCAGGAAATTAATTTTTATACAAAAAGCAACTGTAACATGTATATTAAAATCCCTAATCTATCTTCTTTTACTCAGTGATCCATATTGGTTATGAAACTAAGGGCTTTGGACAGTTTATGATTCTTAAATGAATCGCCATCCTTATAAGGCCACAGTATCTTTACAGCAGGACTTTCATAATTAAAAATGTAATAACATAATAGGGCAGAATCCATAAAAAAATATATATCATTAATATGACCAAATCATTATTATATAGTAGATCAGCCATTTGTATGCAAGTGGACTCAATACATTTTCAATCTTTCAGTTTTAATACCATACAGTATATCATTTGCTTGATTGATTTAAAGATTCAAATAACTTGATTAATCACAAAGGGAAATGGCTTATTTTTGGTTACAGTTGTTATCCAGTAGAAAGGAAAAAGTAATAAATAAGGAAAAATAATGAACAGAATAAAATAAGATAGGATAAAATAAAATAAATAAAAAGAGTTGTAAAACAGTAAGTACCATATTGCACACTAAATATGACCCAAGAGCACCAGTAAATATTGCACAATTAATACAGTAATCTAATAATATGTATGTAATATTGTATTATTATATGTAATATTTTGTTACATATTGTACTGATATGCACACTCATCCATAATATCTTTATGAAAAAGTGGTATGGTTGGATGAGATACCAGTATTAAAAAAGAAACTGAAATACAGAAACTAGTATAATCCTGCTTTTTTCAAGACTGATACTACGTATAGTTACTACACTGGCTATACAGCAATATAGAGCATATTGTTGCATCATACAGTATTGTACATTGCCTGTTATTACACTCACTCACTCATCATTACCGCTTAATCCTGTATTCAGGGTCCTGGAGCCTATCCCAGGAGACGTAGGGCACGAGGCAGGATACCCTGGACAGGGTGCCAGTCCATCGCAGGGCACTTAGACATACACACACTCACACACTATGGGCAATTTGGGAACGCCAATTAACCTAACCTACATGTCTTTGGAATGTGGGAGGAAACCCGAGTACCCGGAGGAAACCCACCAAGCACGGGGAGAACATGCACACAGAGATGGGAATCGAGCTTGGCCAGGGATCGAACCCGGACCCTGGAGGTGCAAGGCGACAGTGCTAACCACTACACCACCGTGCCGCCCCTGTTATTACATTATTAAGGGTGCAGGTGTTAATTCCAACCAATCATGGACTACGCCCGATGCCACTAGTTTAATCAGATTGTGTTGTTGTTCAATCAATTATTAGCCGTTTCTTCTTTTTGACTGGAATAAAAGCCTGCAGTTACACTGGCCCTTTGCATATAATATTGACGACCCCTCTATAATTTATATAATTTGTATCGACTCCTTCTTCTGTAAGGTTAGTTTAAGGAATCTAAACTGTAACAGAGCATTTTGGATTTAATTTCACTTTGACATCACAGAAACAAACATTTTTAAAATCTAGCTGCAGACTTTACCTCAGATTAGACCCACCCCATCAGTTTATGGCAGTTTAGCCCCAGCAAGTCACTTTTTATAGGAGGTAAGTCCCCTTCATTATCTTTATAGCATGTTGGCGCCACCCAGCCATGTTAAAGTCTGTAGTTACTAATCAGAATTATAGAAGTAAAAGATGTGACAGTTAACACAAATTCAAAAGTAGGAGATCCCCCCCCCCAACTTTCCTGTTCATTCTAGGCTTTATATTGATCAAGCTATATAAAAATACTGTTCATTGATTGGACCATTCCAATTATATGGCTCTGATGGCAAAGCAACAAACAGTAAGCACAATTTTCCTTCTAATATTTTATGTCCCCAGGACAGTTCAGTATGAACAATGAATAAGGGTCAAGTTCATGTAATATTATATAATAACATCCACCACTGTACAATAAATACACTGATGCTAATGTAGCTAGTGTTCACCTTACTAATCTGTTTTCGAACTCTGTAGCTAGTCATTAACTTATGAGTACAATTAACATTGTCTATGTTGAAATCATTTTGACAGCTGTGAACAGTCAGATGCTGTTATTTATCCTGCAGACTGTCCTAAACAGGTGTTTGGAGCACATTGCACATTGCTCCACTTTTTAAATCAGAATGTAGGTCATGTACTGTAAATATAGCTGTCTTAAAGACACAGAAAACAAAGCGCCTTGAGGGAGAAAGGTACTGTAGGTTGGAAGTGAATTGCTTGTCTCTGGACTTGGAAAAAGAGGACTATTGTGTGACATTAGTTCTCTAGCATTAGGTTAGCCTAGTGCTTTTATCAAATGGTAAGGGAATGCTGTCATTCCACTGTGGAAAAGAAGTGTGGTTCATTGTCAAAGTTGTTATATGTGGCATAAGACATGAAGTATATAGTACTTATATAGTATCTTTGTGTGTGGATTAAATTATAACATTATATTTTGAGTTACAGGGCCTTCCACGGATTTGAAATACAATTAGCCCTAGGTTAGCATCCAAATTATGGAGACTGGGCGGGTGTTAAAGTATGCTTTATAAACAAATCCTGTCGGTCATTCTTGAGAACTGGGACAAAACATGTCCAGCACATAATATTGTGTTTTTTCTGTACAAATTCAGAAATAATTCATATTTTGATTATGGTCAATTTTATAAGCTGAATCTATTCAGCATAAGAAAAAGTTTTTTCAATCCTTTTTTGTTATTATTATAATTTTTTTATTTATTTGATAAAGTGTGTCCACTTGACCTGAATATGTCCTTGTCAAGGACAAGGGATCAAATTACTAAAAAACTGATTAAAATACAGTACAGACCAAAAGTTTGGACACACCTTCTCATTCAAAAAGGTTGAATTTGTATTATGGCAAGAAAAAAGCAGCTAAGTAAAGAAAAACGAGTGGCCATCATCACTTTAAGAAATGAAGGTCAGTCAGTCCGAAAAATTGGGAAAACTTTGAAAGTGTCCCCAAGTGCAGTCACAAAAACCATCAAGCGCTACAAAGAAACTGGCTCACATGCGGACCGCCCCAGGAAAGGAAGACCAAGAGTTCATCCGAGTCACCAGCCTCAGAAATCGCAGGTTAACAGCAGCTCAGATCAGAGAGCAGGTCAATGCCACACAGAGTTCTAGCAGCAGACACGTCTCTAGAACAACTGTTAAGAGGAGACTGTGTGAATCAGGGCTTCATGGTAGAATATCTGCTAGGAAACCACTGCTAAGGACAGGCAACAAGCAGAAGAGACTTGTTTGGGCTAAAGA